>CM019065.1:380461081-380728581 GCA_009667805.1 Leptobrachium leishanense | reverse complement strand
ATAATACAGACCCCCTGTGACATTATGCAGATAATGGACGCCGTTTAGAGTTTAGAACCTTTCATCCCAACGATATTTCAGCAACAGATAAATGGAATTCAAAAACTAAAGTTTTGTGGCCCTACTTTAGTTTTTGAATAAAACTTTTTGGGTTACCCCCGAGCTAGTGCTATTATATGTCGTGTAAATACATGTCTACTGGCCTCTATATTCCTTTCTGTTTATCTTTAACAGTTAAATGAATACATAAACAATTAAAAATGAGGCAACTTACAATATGTTTTTTTTTTAACTCTCTGGTAACAATAATTTCTCTGCAAAATCTCTTAACCAATAGTTAATCGTTCGCTTTGCATCCTGCGTTTCAAATAAATGTTATGATAGAAAAAATCTAAACGTGCTTGGTAGTGAAGGGGTTAAAACTCTTTGGGCCTCAATACTTACTTGGTGCTAACGTTAGCGCTCACCTGCGCAAATTACAATCCAAACGCTAACTTAACGTCCGGCCGCGGTTAACAAAAAGTTAACCAGAGCCAGGACTTGGTGCTAACGGATTCCGCTGGTGCAGAATCTGTTAACACTAGCCAAAACCCCCCCCAAAAAATCAATATACTCACCTACTGTCCCACGGCGAGGACCGTGGCTCTATCTGCTTCCTCATTCCGGCGGGTGCAGGGAGAGACTGGGGGAAAAAGTCCCCCAGTCTCCCCCTGCGTATCACTATGCTGACCTGCTGGATCTCGTGAGGCAAGATTTGGCTGGTAATGTGACCGCCCACGTCTGGCTCAATGAAGTCCTATGGACTCCATTGAGAGGATGCACACCACTACGCTTAGCAGTGCCCTGCGCATCCCGGGGCTTAGCGCCCGCTAACAATGCAGGCAGCATTTTTTGTGCCTTCATTGTAATCTAGTGGTAAAACAGGCGCGTTAGGGGGAAAACGGGAGGTGCAGTTTTTCCTCCCTAGCGCCCCCGTTTTACAACTAGGATCGTAATTTAGCCCTTTCTGTCCTAGCCATCTCCACTCTTCTTACACTCTTTCCATTTGCCTCCTGTTACTCTTTCTCTTTCTATCTCTCTCTTACTCTGTTTCTCTAACTCTCTCCCTTTCTCTCTCTCTTTCTCTTTCTCTTTCTCTCTCTCTCTCTTTCTCTTTCTCTCTCTCAATTCAATTAAGCTTTATTGGCAGGACCAAATACATTTTAGCATTGCCAAAGCATATGGGGAGGTTATATGGGGTGGAGGGGGGGGGTAGTGGGACATATATGGGGGGAGGATGGGCAAGTCCATGGACATTATGAGGGGTAAGGGATAATGTGAAGGGGGATGGGGGCGAGTCCGTGTTGGGGATTTATAAGTCTGGGATCTCTCATGTTCCTCTCAGTTTGTGACATTCTGTGACGTATTGGGCAGATATTTTCACCGCCGGTTCCTCTTCTCCCAGTATGATGTGGAGTTTCCTCGTCTCTTCTATAGAGGTGAAGTCCGAGATGAGAGCGGAGAGTCTCTGGAAGTGAGTTTCCCTCAGTGCTGAGTACTTGGGGCACTGTAGGAGGAAGTGGACCTCATCTTCCAGGGCCCCCTGGTCACAATGCTGGCACAGTCTATTCTCCCTGGGCTTGTAGGTCTGTCTATGCCGCCCTGATTCAATTTCCAGACTGTGGGCGCTCAGTCTGTACCGGCTCAGGATCTGTCTGTCCTTGGGGTCTTGTAGTACCTCCAGGTATGGGGCCAGTTTGTATTCCCTCTGTAAGGATTGGTAAATGGTGAGTTTCTTGGAGTTTGCTATATCATGTCTCCATTCTCTGATATAGTTTTCCCTGGAATCGTTAATTAGGGCCTTTATTTGATATTTTGTCAGGTTGCGTTCATGGGGGCTTTGGATGATCAGGGTGAATATGAGTTGTTGCAGCCCACATGATTTGGGGTGGTCCTTGTTGGCCAGTAGGGCTTTATGGTGGTATGAGTTGAGGCTGCTGATGTTTAGGTGGTCCCAGTATGATAGCGCCCTCTTCTGTACTGCAAGAAGTAAGGGGAGTCTGCCCAGCTCGGCCCGGCAAGCATTGTTAGAGGTGCTCCGATGGACTTGGAGGAGGTGCTTGCAGAATTCCAGATGGAATATTTCTGTTGGGCTGGTGTCCCATTTGGATTGGTCAGGGTAGGTGATGGGGCCCCATACTTCACTGCCATAAAGGAGGATTGGAGTGATGACGCTATCAAAGATTTTAAGCCAGACTCTTACTGGCGATTTTAGTTTGTAGAGGTTTCTCCTGATGGTATAGAAGGTTCTACACGCCTTGTCTCTTAGGGTCTCTATGGCTGGTTTGAAACTTCCCGATCGGTTTGTTTCTAGGCCGAGGTATGTGTAGCTGTTGGCTTCATCAAGAGTGCAGTCATTATGATAGCTCTAATTGGAGCAGAAAGGAACTGTATAAAAAAGATGTTTTGCATCTTACTCATAGGGGAACATATGTTCTCAGTGAGAAGTTCAAAGGTTTCACAAAGGAATATTTAAACTAGGAGGGGGGACAAAAGGGTAAAAAACAATCTGCCTGATTGTCCCCCAAAACTAAATCGGAGGGTGCAAGCAACATGCGGGGTAAAAAATGACGAGCTCAGAGTCGTGTCTATAAATGCTCGCAGTTTAGTCAATAAAATCAATGAACTGGAGGCAATGATGGCAGCTGAAAAAGTAGATTTAGTGGCGGTTACTGAGACATGGTTCAGTGAGAAAAATAACTGGGACATAACAATACCGGGGTACTCTTTATATAGAAAAGACAGAGAAGGTAGGAAAGGAGGAGGAGTGGCCCTGTATGTGAAAAACAACATAAAAACGAACCAAATAAAAGTGAGCGAGGTGAACATAGAGTCAGTTTGGGTTACGCTAACATTTGGCAATCATACAGTAGCTCGTGTAGGTGTGATCTATAGACCCCCTGGACAAGTAGAAGAGCTAGATAATCTGCTGGTTGAGGAAATAGCCAAAATGACAATGAAGGGGGAAGTTATAATCATGGGGACTTTAATCTTCCTGATGTGAACTGGAAAACCAAAACAGCTGGGTGCACCAGGAGTAAAAATATTCTAAACTCCCTACTGGGATTATCTCTAACACAAGTAGTTGAGGAGCCGACCCGTAAAGAGGCCAAATTGGATTTAATACTCACAAATGGAGGTTTGGTATCAGACGTTGTTGTAGGTGAAAATTTGGGATCTAGTGATCACCAGTCAGTGTGGTTTAATATAAGAACAGGGATGGAGCCGCACCACACAAAAACAAAAGTTTTAGACTTTAAAAAAAGAGATTTTTCTAAAATGAGATTTTGTGTGAATGAGTCATTATCAGACTGGAGGAGTTTAAAGGGAGTCCAGGAGAAATGGGATTATTTAAAGGAAGCATTATTGAAGGCCACAGGCAATTGCATTCGGCTTGTTAGCAAAAACAAAAAAGGGAAGAAACCACTGTGGTACTCTGCAGAAGTGGCCAAAATAGTGAAGAACAAAAAGACAGCATTCAATAATTATAAAAAAACTCAGAGTGAAGAAGATAGGCAAACCTACAAGATTAGGCAGAAAGAGGCAAAGCAATTTATAAGAGCTTCCAAAGCACACGCAGAAGAGAAAATAGCTCAGTCAGTAAAAAAGGGGGACAAAACATTTTTTAGATACATAAACGAGAAAAGAAAAGTAAAACAAGGATTAGTTAGATTAAAAACAAAGGAAGGAAGGTACGTAGAAGAGGATAAAAGTCTCGCTGACTGCCTCAATGAATATTTTTGTTCAGTCTTTGCAGAAGAAAAAGAAGGAAAGGGACCTCAGTTAGGAGGAAACACTAACGAGACAATTACATATGAGTTTACAGAGGAGGAGGTTCTACAGCAGCTGTCTAAAGTAAAGACAAATAAGTCAATGGGGCCTGATGTGATCCACCCTAAATTATTAAAAGAGCTCAGTGATGTAATAGCAAAACCGTTAACAGATTTATTTAACCAATCCTTGTTAACGGGAGTCGTCCCAGAAGACTGGAAATTAGCAAATGTTGTGCCCATTTACAAGAAGGGTAGTAGGGAGGAATCGGGGAACTATAGGCCAGTTAGTCTTATGTCAGTAGTGGGGAAATTAATGGAAACCATGTTAAAGGAAAGGATTGTTGAACATCTAAAAACACATAGATTACAGGATCAGAAACAACATGGGTTTACCTCAGGGAGATCATGCCAAACTAATCTTATTGATTTTTTTTGATTGGTTAACAAAAATAATAGACACAGGTGGTGCAGTAGACATTGCTTATTTAGATTTCAGTAAGGCTTTTGATACTGTTCTGCATAGAAGGCTTATCAATAAATTGCAATCTTTGAGCTTGGATTCCAATATTGTTGAATGGATTAGGCAGTGGCTGAGTGACAGGCAACAGAGGGTTGTGGTAAATGGAGTTTATTCGGCGCAAGGTCTTGTTACCAGTGGGGTACCTCAGGGGTCAGTACTTGGACTAATAATGCACCTGGGACATAAAAACCCAAGGGCTGAATATAGAATATTTGATACAGTCCTAATCTCAACATCTGAGGAAAGGGATTTAGGGGTTATTATTTCAGAGGATCTAAGGGTAAGTAGTCAATGTAATAGAGCAGCAGGAAATTCCGGCAGAATGCTTGGTTGTGTAGGGAGAGGTATTAGCAGTAGGAAAATGGAAATGCTCATGCCACTGTACAGAGCACTGGTGAGACCTCACTTGGAGTACTGTGTGCAGTACTGGAGCCCGTATCTCCAGAAGGATATAGACATCTTAGAGAGAGTTCAGAGAAGGGCTACTAAAATGATGTACGGCTTGAAGGAGAAAAGTTACCAGGAAAGGCTTAATGATCTTAACATGTACAGCTTGGAAAAAAGACGAGACAGAGGAGATATGATAGAAACATTTAAATACGTAAAGGGAATCCACAAGGTAGAGGAAGGGAGTATATTTAAAAGGAAACAAAGTAGCAAAACAAGAGGACATAGTCTTAGATTAGAGGGGCAAAGGTTTAAAAGTAACATCAGGAAGCATTATTTTACTGAGAGGGTGGTGGATACATGGAACAGTCTTCCAGTCGAAGTGGTAGAGGCCAAAACGTTAATTGAATTTAAGCAGGCATGGGATAGGCATAAGGCTATCCTAAACAAAAGATAAATCCAGGTAAAGTATCCATGTAATTGGGCAGACTAGATGGGCCGAAAGGTTCTTATCTGCCGACATTTTTCTATGTTTCTATGTTTCTATTAAGTGTGAAAGAGGAACTCTTGGTTTTTGCGTTCTTCCTTTGGAAAACCATGACCTTTGTTTTCTTTTGGTTGATGGGTAGTGCCCATGCCGCACTGTATTTTTCTCTTTCTCAATTCAATTCAATTAAGCTTTATTGGCGGGACCAAATATATTTTAGCATTGTCAAAGCATATGGGGAGGTTATATGGGGTGGAGGGGGGTAGTGAGACATATATGGGGGGGAATGGGCAAGTCCATGGACATTATCAGGGGTAAGGGATAATGTGAAGGGGGATGGGGGCGAGTCCATGTTGGGGATTTATAAGTCCAGGATCTCTCATGTTCCTCTCAGTCCGTGACATTCTGTGTCTTTTTCTTTCTCATTCTCTCTCTTTCCCTATTTCTCTCTCTCTCTTTATCTCTCTTTCTTTCCCTGTCTCTTTCTCTCTCTCACTTTCTCTCTTTCCCTGTCTCTCTCTTTCTCTCTCTCACTTTCTCTCTTTCCCTGTCTCTCTCTTTCTTTTCTTTCTTTCTTTCTTTCTCTTTCTTTCTCTCTCTCTCTTTCTCTCTCTCTTTCTCTCGCTCTCTTTCTCTATCGCTCTCTCTCTCTTTCTCTCTCTCTTTCTCTCTTTCTCTCTCTCTTTCTCTCTCTCTCTGTCTCTCTCTTTCTCTCTCTCTCTTTCTCTCTCTCTCTTCTCTCTCTCTTCTTTCTCTCTCTCTCTTTTTCTCTTTCTTTCTTTCTCTTTCTCTATCTCTCTTTCTCTCTCCCTCTTTCTTTCTTTTTCTTTCTCTTTCTTTCTTTCTCTCTGTCTTTCTCTCTCTCTTTCTCTCTCTCTTTTTTTCTCTCTCTCTCTTTTTCTAACTCTCTCTCTCTCTTTCCCTTCTCCATTTTTTTTTACTAACCTGTCTTTTTTTTCGGGGGGGGGGGGGGTCTGCCTCTCCCTCCTCACTATCCAGTCCCACATTTACTTATTAAAACCCCACGCTCCCATCTGTCCCCCTGTCTAACTCGTGCATCTGCACCGATACACGTTGCAGATTAGGGACAGAGTCCAGGAGTTTTCGCTTCCCACATCATGGTGTAGTCATCAGGATGGAAACGCAGAGTCTGCCCGGCTGCTTTGATTCACCGTGCATGCGTTTTCCTTATTTAAAAGCAGCCCGGCGTTAGATCTGTGCCAGCCTGTTGGCATTCGTTTTGTAGCTCTGCCAAGCTAGCTCGCGGCCAACTGGCTGATCTCCACCACAATTCCCAGTGTGTGCGATAAAGGGACAAAAAAAAAACCAAAGCCGAGGCCCATTAGCGGATATCATTATGGGCATCGTGATGGCGGCCTGCCAACTATGGGCAATCGCTTCCATTAGATCAGCAACCTTGGCCCTCCAGATGTTTTGGAACTACATCTCCCATGGTACTCAGATTGGCTGAGCCTCATGGGAAATGTAGTTGTACTGGAGGGCCAAGGTTCCCGACCCCCCTGCATTAGAGTATGTGGCTGTCGAAGGGCGCTGGCATATTCATATAAACCCAAAGCCTACACAACTAGTTAATGTTCCCAACACTCTCTGAATCATCGCTGGGTCCGACGTCTGCCAATAAGCGCGAGAGCATACTTTCCAAACTGGGCGCAAGCTGTAACTTGTAACGCTGACATTTCTGCTATTTACATCTCTCCAATAATCATATATTGAATAAAAGTTTCTGTCGAATAGAAAAAAGTCCCCCACCAACGGCGCTTTATATAAAGTGTAACCAGTGAACATAAAATAAGGTGTATCTAATTAGATACAATATAATAACGTGACACTGTTTGAAAACATCCACAAGTATTAGAATCGAAGCATGTTATTATATTGTGTATAATTAGATACACCTTATTTTATCTTCACTGGTTACACTTTATATAAAGCGCCGTTGGGGGGGGGACTTTTTTCTATACAACCATATCTTTTCACCAGTGGTAGGGTTCTGTTGCTCCTTCCCTAGGGCCGTATTACAAAGCTAACATAACCAGAGCCATTATGGGGTAAATTACATTCTGCACGCTAAAACGGGGGCGGTAGGGATAAAAAACTGTGCCCGCAGTTTTCCCCCTACCATCCCCCGTTTTAGCGTGGAATTACAATGCAGGCACCTACAAAGCTGCCTGCATTTTTACCGCGCGCTACGGCCCTGCGATGCTCGCGGCAATGCTGAGCACAGCCGCGAGCATCCACTCGATGGAGTCCATAGGATTCCATTGAGCCAGATGCCGGCGGTCACATGACCAGCCGGATCTCGCCTCGCAGTCGTTCAGCGTAGTGATACGCAGGGAGAGACTGGGAGGACTTTTTCCCCCAATCTTTCCCTGCTCCCGCCGGAGCGGAGGAGGCGGTCCTCGCTGCGGGACAGGAGGTGAGTATAGGATACTGTTTTTTATTTTTAAGGCTGGTGTTAACGGATTCTGCAGAAGCGGAATCCGTTAACACCAAGTCCTGGCTGTGGTTAACTTTCCGCTAACCAGAGCCGGACGTTGATCATCGTTGGGTCTTTGTAATACCAGCGCTGTTTAACACTTTGCGCTCCCCATGTTAAGTATAGGGAGCGCAAAGTACAGTAACCTCGCGCTGAGAAGCAAAAGATACCAAACGCAAACGGGTTACTTAACCCATTTGCGTTTGGATTGTAATATGCGGTAGCTGCGCGTTAACATTAGCTTTAAGATTGTAATGTGGCCCATAGTCTATGGAGTCGTTAAGTTTACAATAGCTCTGGTTAAATTAGCACCAACTTTGTAATACTGCCCCTAGGGCTACATTACATGCTCTGCGCAAATTACGATCCTAGCGGTAAAACGGGGCGCTAGGGAGGAGAAAAAACTGGGCCCGCGGTGTTCCCCCTAGCACTTCCGTTTTACTGCTAGATTACAATGCAGGTGCAAATAAAGCCGCCTGCATTGTTTGCAGGCGCTAAGCCCCAGGATGCACGCAGCAGCGCTAAGCACAGCCGCATGCATCTTCTCTATGGAGTCCATAGGACTCCACTGAAGTGCACGCCGGCGATCACATGACCAGCCGGATCTCGCCTTGCGGTCAGCATAGTGATATGCAGGGGGAGAATGGGGGGACTTTTTCACCCAGTCTTTCCCTGCTGCCTCCGGACTGAGAAGGCGGGCAGAGCCGCGGGACAGGAGGTGAGTATCTTGATTTTTTGGGGGGGTTTCTGGATGGTGCTAACGGAATCTGCAGATGCAGAATCCGTTAGCACCAAGTCCTGGCTGATGTCATCATTACCCGATCTGGTGACCTGTAGCAGGGAAATTGTAAATCCCGGCTTCCGGGTGATGCTGGGGTGATCGAAGGAAACTCTTCCACTTTACCCAGCGATACCTGCCAAACCAGGCAGGAGGGAGGGAGGGTGAGGGCGGGCACTTTATACATCCTGACCATTTTAAGGTCCCGAGGGAACTTACAATCTATATGGGAATTGGGGGGACGTGGAGAGAGTAGGGTTGCCAGGTCGGCCATGGTTTGGTGGGCAAATATAATTTATTCCTGCTGATGGGCAACGTATGGAAAATGCCTCCCCGCAGCATGTATAATCCATACGCTGCAGGTAAGAAATCATAAAGGAATCCCAGGTCACCTGCCTGATTTCCTTCTTGCATCATATGAATTATACATGTTGCCAGGCAGCACTTTTTCGGGAGCTCCCCTCTGCATGAAATAATAATATGTGTCCAGGAAAACATGGCCGATCTGGCAACCCTAGGAGAGAGGAGGGATGGGCATGAATTGGCAAACAATCAAGGCAGCAAAGGTACAGAAAGAAAAATACATTTTGCCATAATTATAGTAAACACAATTAGACAACACATCACCTGCCAGAGCTGATTCTTTAGGATTGGACGATCCCGTTTCCAAGGGAAGTCAACAGGTGAGTTGGGTTGTATTTCCCAGTAACTGATTGGTTTGCAGCACCGACCGCTGCTGACATCATCCTATTTACTTTGAGGGTTATAAGGCAACCTTGCCTCACCAGCAATCAATAAGCTGTATGGAGCCAGCGCAGGGCTGTCCTGTAGAGCAGTGGTTCCCAACCATTTCATCAGGTTCCCCTAACAGGCCAGGTTTTAAGGATTCCCTTGGGGAAATGCAGACTGAATCCTGCAATCACTGAGCAGCAAATCATATCCCCTGCGCTGTGTCACATATCCTGCAAACTGGCCTGTTAGGGGTACTGGAGGACTGGAGTTGGGAACAACTGCTGTAGGTCAAATAAGCCCAACATGTGATAAGTGCTCTTTAATTTAAAGCTAAATCCCCATTGGTTTTATCTTGGTCTAAACACCACGGCCTCTATTCCATAGTTGGTGCTAAAGTAGCTTCTCGATATGTAATCGCTAGCGCTGGGATTAGTAAATTTAACGTCTGGCATCGATATCCCAATCTTGACGCTAAACTGGGGTGAAATCAGTTTTCACCTCGCAGCTTGCGCCAGCTTACTGTACTTTGCGTCTCCTATCCTTAACATGGGGGAGCGCAATCTGTTTTTTCTGTCTCAACAAATGAGGTTTTACCAAGTGTCGGCGCAAATTACCGTCGGGACACGCAAGCCAAAATTTTAACAACTCCTAAAAGCTGGCGCTGAGTAATTCGGCAAATGCTAAATAATTTAACCCTCTTGAACCCACTATTAAATTCCTTACTCTCCTCTCATCCCACGGCAACAAGGTTGGCCCAATCCACCACTTCTTGTTCCCAGGAGCAGAGTGAGACTGGGAACAAATAGTTCCTAATCTCCCTTCGCGATCACTCTGCGGCGCAGAGCTTGCGGCCCAGAAACGCAACCCTCCATGGAGTCCTATGGACTCCAGGAGCTGATACTCGCGGCGGCGCAAGATGCGGTACTGTGGATATCAGGGAGATTAGCACTGTGTTCCAGGGCAATGTGCTGAGAAAGCACCTTCCCCAGAATAGAACATCAACATGGAGATGGGAAATTCTAGACATGTGCACAACGAAAAAATTAGTTTCATTTCAATTTGTTCAGTTTTTCAATTCGTTTTGGTGCGTTCATCATGTTACTATGATTCGTATTTCTGATTGATACGTTAGTTCAGACGATCGGTAATTCATATTTCGGATTGATTCGTTATTTCGTTTTTATTAGTAATTTGTTTTTCGGATCAATTCGTATTTAGTTTTTCCTCGTTGTTTGTTGTTTAGTTTTTAATAATTATTTTGTTTTTATTAGTTATTTTGTTTTAATTAGTTATTTTGTTTTTATTCCTTATTTCATTTTTATTAGTTATTTTGTGTTTTGTTTTTATTAGTTATTTTGTGTTTTGTTTTTATTAGTTATTTTGTGTTTTGTTTTAATTAGTTATTTTGTTTTTATTCCTTATTTCATTTTTATTAGTTATTTTGTGTTTTGTTTTTATTAGTTATTTTGTGTTTTGTTTTAATTAGTTATTTTGTTTTTATTCCTTATTTCATTTTTATTAGTTATTTTGTGTTTTGTTTTTATTAGTTATTTTGTGTTTTGTTTTTATTAGTTATTTTGTGTTTTGTTTTAATTAGTTATTTTGTTTTTATTCCTTATTTCATTTTTATTAGTTATTTTGTGTTTTGTTTTTATTAGTTATTTTGTGTTTTGTTTTAATTAGTTATTTTGTTTTTATTCCTTATTTCATTTTTATTAGTTATTTTGTGTTTTGTTTTTATTAGTTATTTTGTGTTTTGTTTTTATTAGTTATTTTGTGTTTTGTTTTAATTAGTTATTTTGTTTTTATTCCTTATTTCATTTTTATTAGTTATTTTGTGTTTTGTTTTTATTAGTTATTTTGTTTTTATTCCTTATTTCATTTTTATTAGTTATTTTGTGTTTTGTTTTTATTAGTTATTTTGTTTTTATTCCTTATTTCATTTTTATTAGTTATTTTGAAATGTGAAACAGATGAATTAATTACTTAGATTAGGGTAAAAAAAAAAAAAGGATACCTAATCCCCCGGTCTTTGGTGCTGAAACCTATTCAGTACCAAGGACAGCAGCTGTTCTTGGTGCTGAAAGCTATTCAGCACCATGGATAGCAGCTCTGTGGGGCTGCTGTCCTTGCTACTGAATAGGTTTCAGCACCAACAATAGCTGTCGTCCTTGGTACTGAATAGGTTTCAGCACCATAGACAGCCCCTGCCGAACGCAGCCAGGCTGAAGAAAAGAAAAAATTCCTTGTTTTAAAATAAATTAGGAATCCAAAAATTTCACCAAACAAATCCCCAAAAATGCCTAACGAATCCTACTAAATAAATATATAGACTTTTTGCTGCAAGTGAAAAGGATAAATGATTGAAAAATATTTAATATAAACGGGGAGTATTTTTAACATTGAAGCCTATGGAATTCGCCCGAATAAACCTAAGGAATGAAACTACCGGAAATCAAGGCATTTCACTGACATTTCAGTGCTGTTCGACGTTCTCTGAATAGATTAGCCATTGCCTCCCTATGGGGGAATTTCACTGCCGAATCGCACTGAACGCCACCATGGCGCTGTCCATGGCCTGTGGTGCTGAATACAACAGATTCAGCACCACGGCCAATGGACAGGGACGCGGTGCACATGTGAAATGATATAATGAATTGATCTGTAAAAACAAAATCAATTTGTTTTATACCGTTTTGTTTTCGTTCCGTTTTCGGACTATTTCGTTCCGGAACCGAATCATATTTCGGAAGCACTTCCGAAATATGAATCGGGAAAATTTCATCCGAATTTTGTTTCGGGAACAAAACGAAACGCAGATCTTTAGTAAATTCTACAAGCGCACATTATCCAGCTTCCCGACTCCATGTTAGTGTCCACTGTGTATTAAGGTTCATCATTTGGTCCCACTCAAATTCACCTTAACCCCATTGAGGTTAATCTTTGAGATAATGTGCTGGAGAAGACTTTACGCAGCGCCGCGACTCTCCCATTATCAATACAAGATCTTGGCCACAAATTAATGCCACTCTGGATGCAAATAAATGCTGTAACATTGCATGAGCTTATCGACACAATGCGGCGGAGATTGCGTGCCGCAATCACAGCAAAAGGCGACACAACCAAATATTACAGTATGTGACTTTATTTTGGCCTTCCAATGTATATATATATATATCTACAAATGGTGCAGCCGACAACTGTAAGACTTTCAGGGCTATTCAGAGAGAGGTGAAAACCTTGAGAATTGCCAGGAGAATGAACAATCTAGACCAAATAGCCAATTTGGAAAGTGAGATAAATGGGAGAGTTTTTCTGGTGTTGACTATTTTGACGTAGAATTTTCAATTCTCCAGTCATTCTCAAGGTTTTCACCTCTTTCTGAATAGTCCTGTTTATGTGTAGAATATGACGCTTTGCACCTGACTTTTGTAAATTCAATGGTGATCCCATAGTCAACTTTCAGGAGAGGTCAAGAGATGTCTCCAGGAGAACTGTCAGTCCCAGCATGCTGCAGAGACGACTTTGAGGCTCAGCATCCTCGGAAGTTCTTGTTCGGTGTTGGAAGTCATTTGAAATTATAGGAGGCACAAGAGCTTATTATTGCTTGTCCTCTGCTGGACAGCACGGCCGATGCGTCGCACCTCCACCACTGACTCTTCCCACCTCACTGCTGGGAGACTAGAGAAAGGATGATACACCTGCATGTTGTATTTATGTGTTTGAGTTTGTGACCTTTTCATGCTGTAAATGTGAATATATCCATGTTAATGACTTGTCTCGTGTGTGAATGGAGGATGCGGGAGGGGTTAAATATTCTTGGACCGACAGGTAACCACCCCAAAAGCAAGAAAATACAGCATAACAACGTTACTCGTTTCTACAGGTTCTACTGCTGTAATGTTACATATGAGATCCGGGTATTTCACAGCGGATTCCACTTATTAAATATATTACAATATAATATTAAATACATGTGCTGATTGCGTCTCCCTTAATTAGCCCATTTAATTAGCCATTAGATGATCCAAGACGGAGAATAACATTTTTCTAAAGAGTGAATTTCTCCAGTTTGTTGGCACCATGTGTCCTCACACTAAGCTCATGTCACTGCAACATTGTAACCATTACCTTTCCTCCAAACAAGTATCATAGCCCCCCCCCCCACAGACACTGCAGTAAGTAGGTACTGCTGCAACAGCTGTTCTCTTCTGTGATAGTCTCTCTGTGTCCTTGGGGATTGAGCAGCTGCTGCAGTATTACCATTGCTTTCTTAGCCTTTGCTTGCAGCTCATTTCGCTGCCTTGGCTGCCACAGTCTCGTGTAAAATCTTCGCCCATCGCCAAATACTTAAAAGGTTATTCACACAGTGACAGTGTTTGCCATTTTTGTGAACGTCACCAGTGTTGCAGCGCCAACAATCGCCGTCATGTCCCAAAAAGTTAAATCTATAGAGCTACAGAAGAAGCTTTGCAGTGAAGATGTGCATGCACATGCAGGAGCGAACGACTAGTAACGCACGTGCTGGAGTAAGCGACTAGTAAAGCGCGTGCAGGAGTGAGCGACTAGTAACGCACATGCCGGAGCGAACGACTAGTAACGCACGTGCTGGAGTAAGCGACTAGTAAAGCGCGTGCAGGAGTGAGCGACTAGTAACGCACATGCCGGAGCGAACGACTAGTAACGCACGTGCTGGAGTAAGCGACTAGTAAAGCGCGTGCAGGAGTGAGCGACTAGTAACGCACATGCCGGAGCGAACGACTAGTAACGCACGTGCTGGAGTAAGCGACTAGTAAAGCACGTGCAGGAGTGAGCGACTAGTAACGCACATGCAGGAACAAACGACTAGTATCGCACGTGCAGGAGTAAGCGACTAGTAAAGCACGTGCAGGAGTGAACGACTAGTAACGCACGTGCTGGAGTAAGCAACTAATAAAGCACGTGCAGGAGTGAGCGACTAGTAACGCACATGCAGGAACAAACGACTAGTAACGCACGTGCAGGAGTAAGCGACTAGTAAAGCACGTGCAGGAGTGAGCGACTAGTAACGCACATGCAGGAGCGAACGACTAGTAACGCACGTGCTGGAGTAAGCGACTAATAAAGCACGTGCAGGAGTGAGCGACTAGTAACGCACGTGCTGGAGTAAACGACTAGTAAAGCGCGTGCAGGAGTGAGCGACTAGTAACGCACATGCAGGAGCAAACGACTAGTAACGCACGTGCTGGAGTAAGCGACTAGTAAAGCACGTGCAGGAGTGAGCGACTAGTAACGCACATGCAGGAGCGAACGACTAGTAACGCACGTGCTGGAGTAAGCGACTAGTAAAGCGCGTGCAGGAGTGAGCGACTAGTAACGCACATGCAGGAGCAAACGATTAGTAACGCACGTGCAGGAGTAAGCGACTAGTAAAGCACGTGCAGGAGTGAACGACTAGTAACGCACGTGCAGGAGTGAGGGACTAGTAACGCACGTGCAGGAGTGAGCGACTAGTAATACACGTGCAGGAGTGAGCGACTAGTAACGCACGTGCAAGAGTGCGCGACAAGCAACGCACATGCAGGAGGGAGCGACTAGCATCACACATGCAGGAGAGACATAAAACCAGCTGTAAATAGCAGCCCTAAACCTATCTGTAACAAAAAGTTCAGATAGATTACTGTTGCTTTACAGCAGCCAGGGTTTGGCAGAATACAGGGAGAGCTGTAGGGTCAGTCACTGCTGCACAAGGATAAGATTCAGGGGGTTATAATGAGTGAAAATCCCTGTACAGTACAGATACAAGGTGTATATTTAATTGGTAACTTCACATCCCATGTTTCAAATACACTATATTGCCAAAAGTATTCGCTCACCTGCCTTGACGCCTTGACTCACATATGAATTTAAGTGACATCCCATTCCTAATCCATAGGGTTCAATATGATGTTGGTCCACCCTTTGCAGCTATAACAGCTTCAACTCTTCTGGGAAGGCTGTCCACAAGGTTTAGGAGTGTGTTTATGGGAATTTTTGACCATTTCCAGAAGCGCATTTGTGAGGTCACACATAGTGATGAGCCGAACACCCCCGTGTTCGGTTCGCATTCGAACTCGAACAATTTCAAAAGTTCGAGTTCGTACTCGAACACAAACTGAACTCAATGCAAGTCAATGGGACTCGAAAGTTCGAATTTTAGAGTGCCCTCCAAGAGGGCATATATGCAAGATATTTGCCATAAAAGGTGTATGGGGGTCTGGGTAGTGCCCTGGGGGACAGGGAACAAGGACAAAAAGTTAAAAAAAAAACAGTTTTTAAAGGAACAGTGAGTTTTCCATGAAATAAAGGTTATGAATAAAAACGAAAAATTCCTTCAAATATCGTGCCTAGGAGGTCCCCATAACCTGCCCGTGAAGTGGCGGATTTGTAGAATGTGTAGAAACTTTTTAAAAACAAAAAAATGACATTTCAAATGACGGTAAATGGTTTTCCTTTAATCTATTCATAAACAACTGCTTGGGCGGCAGCCTGTATGAAAAGAGGAGACATTTTAGGATACGCAGAACAAGTTTAGTAATTTTTTGGCTAAATTATGGTGAAACTTATTCAAGAAGGCTTGCCAACCAGTAATGATCCCTCTCCTTGATAGCACGAATCCTGGGGTCCTTTAGCAGGCTTTGCAGGATAAGGGAGCCCATGCAGCGTAGGTTGGAGGTGGCATTAGCTTCCGAGTCTTCCTGGTCAATGAGGATGACCCCATCGTGCACTTCCTCGCCACGTACTAGTCCTTGGGTTTCTGGGCACACAAAACCCTCCCTTGAGGAATCCCCACCTTCAATGCCCCCACTACTTAAATATTCCTCCTCCTCCTGTCTGATATGAGGACCCGCAGGAATGCTGTCTGCATAAAGACTGGGGTCTTGAGAGCTAGGGAAGGCCTCCTCTTCCTCCCGCTGCTCTGCCTCTAGTGCCACATCTATAATTCCCTGCAGAGTGCGCTCCAGCAGGAACACTAAAGGAATTGAGTCACTGATGCATGCACTGTCCCTGCTCACCATCCTCGTTGCCTCCTCAAATGGTGACAGTACAGTGCATGCATCCTTGATCATCAGCCACTGCGGGAGGGGAAAAAAACAAGTTGACCTGAACCTGTCCTTGTGCCATCCTCACACAGGTACTCATTGATGGCCCTCTGGTGCTTGTGCAGACGCTGCAGCATTGCTAATGTCAAGTTCCACCTGGTGGGCATGTCACAGATCAGACGTTTGTGGGAAGGTGGAATTCTCTTTGAATTTCTGCCAAGCGAACACTTACTGGGAATGACCGTCTGAAGTGGCTGCAGACTTTTCTGCCAGCCCTGGGTACCTGGTTAGGAAACGCTGTACCACCAGATTTAGGACGTGGGTGCATCCATTGTGTGATATTTTCCTCTATATGTGTCACTGGGTGCATCCATTGTGTGATATTTTCCTCTATATGTGTCACTGGGTGCATCCATTGTGTGATATTTTCCTCTATATGTGTCACTGGGTGCATCCATTGTGTGATATTTTCCTCTATATGTGACACTGGGTGCATCCATTGTGTGATATTTTGTGTTGTAAACTGCCCCCCCCCGTATCTTTCCATCACTTGCTCCTCATTGTGTGTCTTTGGCCATAGAATGGAGGGAATGGGTCAGTCACCGACTCACAACACTGTATTGTGTGGGATGTATTCAAACTATATCACCAGGAGATAGATTAGAAGTCTGTTTAAATTCCCTGTATTATCTCATTCAGCTGCCAGTTCTTATCTTGGGTAGCCTGGTCATCACAATAGACCTCCTGCAGCCTTATCTAAACATTCCCTCCTCACCCCACCGACTGTTAAATACCATAGAAGCTAGACCACAGCAGTAAAGTAAAACTTTTGCACAGATTTTGTTAAATGTTGCATCATGGGAAAACCGCACAAAATGGAAACAGGAGATAAAATTTCGTTTTTACATGCAATTACTTCAAATAAAGAAAAAACACAGCAGCATGTGTTTTATAATGTGTTTTATAATGTGTTTTATAATGTGCTTTTGATTGTAATGCACAAGTGATATAGTTGCAGCTTATGTAAGTGGTCGTGTCCCTTTAATATAATCCACAATGTTACCTATCAAAGTTGGGTCGTTTGTTTGTTTACGTTTACAATAAATTAGCCTGGTGATTTTACACACGTAGCATTACATTATAACCAACTAGTTTCTATACAAGAAATCATTTCTGGCCCAACCAAAACCAGTAAATAAGAATTCCAGCCTCTAATCAGATGCCTTTGTGTCGTGTCGGAGTTCTACGTCTATTAATGAATTCTACGAGCGATGACAATAAAGCCCTGTTTTCACGCGTTTTGCCGAGTAACAGGACCTTTTGTTATCTGAATGGTGGGAAAGTACACAAGTGTTGTTAAACCATTAATCTTTTGTTTTACTTTATTCCCTGAATGATTGTTTTGTAAGAGCATCATTTATGTGGCTTTGTTCTCGGTACAGTTTTGGAAGCTGGGAACCAGCGCCTAGTAACTCCGAGAAGACGCAAGAACGCGCCTCGCTCAAAATGCGATAAAGGAACTGATTGAACTTTAAAGAGCTTGGATCGCCTTCTTAATATTTTATTACACGGGACATGACAGCTGATCTGACTGTGTATGAAATGAGCTTTTTGTTAAGGAGCGTTTACATATGGCGGAAACCAAAATTATTATTCGATTTTTTGGTAAAACATTTTATTTGGTAATAAGGAAAGTTATTTTACTGGAGCAAGTGAAACATATGGTATCGAGTTAACCCCTTCTATCACCATTTCTCACCTTTTAGCAATTTCTATCAAAGACACCAGTGGAAGTCACATGGTAAAAAAACTTTAAAGGGGCACTCAATAGGGGTTATTCAGAGAGAGCCGATCTGTCCCCGAAATGTAACCGGACACTGAAATTCAGTGTACGGTGCCATTTTGGGGCCATTCGGCTATTCAGAGAGCAGGCAGTTCGCCGAATTCTACAAATTGACTGCACGTACAGTGCACTTCAATGCAGTGAAATCCCCCATAGAGAAGCAATGGTTAGTTATTGAAAGACACTGAACAGCAGAGAAAAGATTCCGGAGTGCCCTGCTGTTCAGTGTTTTCATTCAGCAGGTTTATTCAAGCGAATCCCATAGGCTTCAATGTTTAAAACATTCCCATTTTAATCCAATATCTAATTAAACCATTTATTCTTTTAATCTGCAGTAAAAAGTCTCTTTATGTATAGATTTATTAGGATCTTTTAGGCATTTTTCGGGGGAAATTTTTTCCGTTTTTATTTTTATAGTGGTTTTTTTCTCTTTTTTTTCTGTAACAGCCCTTTTTATTATCATTCATAGGATCTTATATGTAAATTCCAGACATTTTCGTTCAGTAGTTTTTTTTGCAAACAGTGTTTCGATTTTGAAACTTTCAAACTGTACTGTTTTTTCTTTTTTACCCCGTTCGTCAGCTTGTCGACTTTTTCCAGTGGCTGGTTTGCGCTGTGATCAGCGGCTTGTCAGCTTTTATAGTGTGTTCGGCGTGGTTTTTCCAGCGGTTCTGGACCGTTTTCGGCAGGATTGCGGCGAGTTTTCCCTGCACTCCGGGGACACTGCATTGAGTGCTGAATACACCGCAGGGTGGGGAACTTTGATTCCCCAAAGTGCAGGGAACTGCGGGGAATGAGAGAGCCCCGAAATGTCGGCGACATTTTGGCACTCTCTGAATAACCCCTAATGAAAAAAATATATACAATTTTTTTCCCCCTTAAATAATTAAGCAGGAGCTGCTGACGGCATCTGCCCTATTATTATTATTATTTGTGTAAAAGCTCACCTTTTCCCGGCTCGCCGCCCGCTGCTCCTCCCCGTCGGCTCATGGCTTCCAAAATGCAGAATTCCCTGCAGCAGTTTAACACATTTTTGTAAGTATGTACACTGCACAAATTACACATTGCTAAGAACTTGCGTACAAATTCCATAGCGCATGCGAAGACCGATGGATCCGTGGTGCGTGCACATGCTCAAAACCAATCCATCCTGGTTTTCAGAGTGCTTGCAGTAGCAAGTGTTCAGAGACAGGATGATGCATGCATGCAGACATTGCTGACATCATTTGTCCTCGAGTGGTCCCCGGCAGGCAGGATATTCGAATCCCGTCTGCCTGGTGACACATGTCTGGTTGAAGGAAACTAGGGATGTGCGTTTCGGGTTTCGGAATTTCCGAATTTTCACGAAATTTCCCGATTCGTGTTTTTGGATGCGGCCGAATTTCCGAAAAATTTTAGATCCGAAAATGGCAGATCCGAAAAGTTTTCCGAGCCGAAACGAAATATTTTCGGAATTTTCGAATGGACTTGAAATGTGTCAAATCGAAATTTATTGCTTTGAAACGAGGAGAACAGACTTTCCGAAAAAACTAAAATTTCCGAAATTACGAAAAGTCGATACAAAAAACGAGCAAAGTGACACGAAAATACGAAAAATGGTCGATATTCCGAAAAAAAACAGTACACGAAAAACGAATCGAGCCGAACTGAATCGAAACAGAAATCGGTCGAAACGAGCCGAATCGAAAAGTTTAAAAATCCGAAAAATCGAACCGAAAAAAAAATCGGTGCACAAGCCTAAAGGAAACTCCTCTGCTTCACACAACAATATTGGGCTAATGGTCCATGGGGGAGTAGGGGGGGCACTCCAAGCAGCCTGACCACTTTAAAAAGCTAAAGTGGTCAGCGTGTCTAGCGTGGCCCTTTAAAAAAGCTGTATAGTGCACGCGGATACAGATTCATTAATAAATACTCATTAGAAGTTCATTTTCATCTCAAAATCGTAAATGCACCAGCAGTTGTAGGGTCCATTGATAAGTACAACAACCCGCCATGCTAATAAATGACCCAACATGCAAGAAGAGTCACCACAGAGAAAACAGGCAAAGCAGTGGGAGGGTTAACGGAGACCTGGTCCTTGTAATGGAAAGAAAGCCGAGCGAAAGCAATATATAGTCAAAAACAAGCCAAGGCCACGACCACAGAGGTACAAATAAAAGGAGAGACAAAGCAAGAGGTCAGGGGGCTGAAGAGACAAGACCAGTCAAATAACAAGCCGAGGTCAAAACACGAGCAAGTAGCAAGAAAAGAACACACTGCAGGTATTAGGAAACCATGACAGGGCGGGAACCAAGGAAGTGGAAGGACTTAAAAACCCAGAGATGCATTCCCATTGGTCAGACCAGAGGAAGAGCAGGGTGTAGCAGGATTGGCCAGAAACCTAAAGGGACAAGAGGCCCAGGTCTTGTACCTATCAGGATCACAGGTAGGAGGCACCAATAATGCAGTGTTTAACAGAATGGTCCAAGGTGATGGTGATCCACCACACAGATATTTAACAGGAACAGCCTCCGTCACAAGAGGGATGGGAGACTGGAGAGAGCAACTTGAGCTTCTTTTAACCCCTGAGAACGTGATGCAAACCTATTCGTTCATCATAACCGCTCCCCTGCGATTCCGGCCAAGCCACAGATTTGCTGGAGGCTCAGCTGTAACAAATGCCTACTGTGGATTAATGCTTTGTATACAAGGCTGGACCATCCATGGGTCTCAATGGGCCAACTGGAGAGACCATATGATCTTATCAAAACAATCTATTTCTTGCTGTCAAAGTGTTAGATATGTTGTGTGAATCCTAAAATAAAAATCCCAGTGAAATACGTTTTCCAAATCCCAGTTTGGAAATGGAAAATGTGGGCACATGCAATGGTGGAATCTCGTTGTGTTTAATAACGCTGTGTTAAAGACTCTTATCCCAACGTAACAGGAAGCGTAACTGGAAACAGGAACACCAGGCACATGTGATAGTTCACCAAAAACCCACTCTAGGTTCCACTCAGCAGGGTCCCGGCCACAAAAGGTCCCCCAGATGTTTAGACAGGAAAAAAGAATGCCGCTCACACTAGGGGTTATTCACTAAACGCCGAACATGCCACCGAATTGCACCAGTGAATTTTTCTGTAATGTGCAATTTCACGGTAGTCCATCTATTCACTAAACCAGGGCTCAAAATTTCCACTCGCCTACTCGCATTTGGCGAGCGTAAATTAAGTGAGGGCGAGTGGAAATGCACACCCAGGCAGCACAATAAACTATTTTGTACTGCTTGCGCTGCATATTCCGGCTGGGTATACATGTATCTGGGATCTGATGTCTGAGTATTAATGTTGTTGTTATTAATTTTCGGAACTTTATTCTGAATAAAACATTTAACAGTATAATTTCATAAGATAATTTAAGAGGTTGTGTTTAGGGGTGGAGTTAAGGGCAGGGTAGGGGTTAGGTGGGTCAAGTGGTGGCGAGTAACATTTAAGGCCTGGCTAGTAGCACAGGACTTGAACTTTTGAGCCCTGCACTAAGGCTGGGGTCAGACCAGCGCACTTTTAACGTGCGTTCTGGCGCACATAATTACGGCCGCAATAGCAGCAGATGACGGGCAATGACGGCCAATGTACGATGTACGGCCGCACAAAAGTCCGGCTGCGCAACGCAAGTGGAATTTGAACGCATTTTTCTGAGAACGCTGAACTGCTAGTACTGACGTACAGAGTGCGCAGCTGCGGCATAGCGGCGTGTGTGCGTGATTAGGAGACGTCAGACGCTGCTAATGTCCAGCCTACATAACGTCCAGACGCAAAAAGAGTTTTATTGACGATCCGTACAAAATCACGCCCGAAAATGCGCCTCGTCTGACCGTTTTTGCGCATTCCGTGAAAAAATACGTCAATGCGTTCGGACGCACTTTTTCACGTTCGCGGGGAAAAATGCTTTCGTCTGACCCTAGCCTTAACTACTGGCGAATTGACGGTGAAGCACGGTGCAGTTCGCCGCAGTTCATATGTCTTTGGCGGCAGTGAAATTCTCCTATAGAGAAGTAATGGTTAATCTATTCAGAGAACGCCGAACTGCACCGAATTGTTTCAGCATGACAGATTTAAACAGATTTTTTTACTTTTACTTTTTTGTATTATAAAACAAAATTTTTGATTCCCAATTTTTTTAAAAGACTTTTTTTCATGTAACACACCTTTTTATTAATTTTTAAAGGACTTTTTTTATTATTTAGACACATTTTTATTGGATTAAACACCTATTAGTAGAATAGGAGAGTTCCGTCTTTGTTTTTCTGCAGTTCGGCAGTCTTCGGCGATTCCATCTTCGGTGTACTATGGTATCCCTGTGGAGAATAGTGAATTCATTGAAGGGTGGGCGAAATGGAATCGCCGAATCACACCGAAGTGCGCCGCAGTTCAAGCATCAAAATTTCACTGTAACTTGAATAACCTCTACTGTGTAGATTTCCCAAAAGCCGGTTATATTTGGAATAAAAAAAGCCACGTTTCGGCTCTAACACAGAGGGGGTTATTCAGAGAGCACTGAAATGTCGCTGACATTTCGGTGCGCTCTCATTCCCCGCACTTCCCTGCACTTTGGGGAATCAAAGTTCTCCACCCTGCGATGAATTCAGCATTCACTGCAGGGTCCCTGGAGTGCAGGGAAAACCCAACGCAAATCTGCCGCAATCCCGCCGAACACCCACCGAAAACCCGCCGGAACCGCTGCAAAACACACGCCGAACATGCCGGAAAAAGCCGACGAGCCACCGATCACAGCGCAGACCAGCCGCTGGAAAAAGCCGACAAGCTGACACGAAAGGGATAAAAACAAAAAACAATATGATTGAAACGCTGTCAAAAGTGAAACGCTGTTTGCAAAAAAACTACTGAACGAAAATCTCTGGAATTTACATATAAGATCCAATGAATGATAATAAAAAGGGCTGTTACAGAAAAAAGAAAAAACGCTTTTAAAAAAACCATTAATTTTTTTGACAAAAATTGCCTAAAAGATCCTAAAAAATCTATAAATAAAGAGACTTTTTGCTGCAGATTAAAATAATAAACAGTTTATTAGATATTGTATAAAAACAGGAGGGGGGGGGGTATTTTTAACATTGAAGCCTATGGGATTCACCTGAATAAACCTGTCGAATGAAACTACTGAACAGCAGGGCATTTCGGCAACTTTTCACTGCTGTTCGGTGTCTGTGAATAGATTAACCATTGCTTCTCTATGGGGGATTTCACTGCCGCCGAACAGGCGCCGTACTTCCTGGCAGTTCAGCAAATTTTGGCGAACTGCCTGCTCTCTGAATAGCCGAATGGCCCCGAAATGTCGCCGTACGGTCATATCGGCTCTCTCTGAATAACCACTAAAGCCTTTATCTAGCATAAAACGTTGCTTAAATCTACACACCCCTTTTAAAACGCATACGCCGGGGTAACGAAACGCCCATGAGCGATGAAATCAAAGATGTTTCCAGCGTGAATGTGATTATTTACTTTATTCTCACACAAATCTCGTTTTCCTGACTTATATTAAGTGAAACCACTTGTAAAAATATTATTTTTTCAATAACAAATCCTAATCATTTCTTTCCGGCGCCGACGCGCGCTACAAATTTATTACATTAGTACAATACGCAGCGGAAAATGATCCGAATAAATTCGGGGATGACGTGACTGCCGCAGCCTGATAGACAGGAATATGTTTCTTGTTTGAGCTACATATTTATATATATATTTATTTTGTAAATATTATGGGCCCTATTACATTTCTCGCGCACAATTTTGTGCATGTGCAAAAACGCATTAGCGCGCGGGGTAAAACCCTTTGCGCTGAACTTCGCATTACGGCGTTTGCGCACAAAATGCGCATTAATGTCTAACGCGAGTGACCCTGCGCGAACCCTTTGCGAGCGCAATTTAGTGCGCGCATCCTTTACTTAACATTGTGAGCGCAAATGCGTTTGTGCGCTGGTACGCGGATGGTATCACAATCTTTAATTTAACGGACAACGTTTGCGCGCATAATTTTAACGTCTTTGAAAAGCTGGTGGTAACGGCAAATTGTAACAACCTGACCGTACCAAACTGCGGATTCACAACGGAGAACGCCGATGCGCACGTTTTTTTTTTACTAGATCCGTCAAAAATGACGACCACTACCTTGTCTTCCGTCAGAACGTACGTCTGTTGTGCGCAGTCCGCACAAAATGACGGACTCGCGTTAAAAATGACATTGCGCTCACTGATTTTTGGGCGCAAATGTACTTTGCGCGCATTTTTGCGCGTCGGTTTTACGTGCGCTATTTCCCGACGGATGAAAAAATGCACGAGGAATGTAATTCCAGCTGTGATTTTCGTGCATTAAGGCTAGGGTCAGACTAACGCATTTTTCGCGTTGTCCGTGAAAAAGTGCGTTCGAATGAATGGATGCATTTTTTCACGGAATACGCGATAGCGGTCATACGATGCGCATTTTTTCGTCCGTGATTTTGTACGGATCGTCAATAAAACACTTTTTGCGTCTGGACGTTATGTTGGCCGGACATTAGCAGCGTCTGACGTCTCCCAATCACGCAAACACGCCGCTAGCGGACGCAGCGCACTCTGTACGTCATTACTAGTGGTTTGACGTTCTCGAAAAAATGCGTTCGTTTGCCGCTTGCGTTGCGCGGCTGCACTTTTGTGCGGCCGTTCTTCATTTGCAGCCCGGCATTGGACGTCATTTGCTGCTAGCACGGCCGTGATTTAGTGCGGTTAAACGCACGTTAAAACTGCTTTCGTCTGACCTTAGCCTTACATTTAACGCTTCGCGCAAAACAAACACGCGTTTTGCGTGCCTTTTTTGCGTTAAGTATGTATTGGGGCCCTATGTTTATACGATGGGAAGTCCAATAGTAAGGTTAAAATCAATGGTTTAATGATAACTCAATTTTTTTTTCAATAAAGCTTTGTTCATTCAGCATTTCCCAACATAATCGCTGACAATCTCCAGGCATTTTTCAATCGTTGCCCCCACTTCTCAGAACACCCCCGAAGATCATCTTCTGTCAACATAGCCAACTGCTCCTGGACAACTTGACTGATGTCGCCTCGTTTTAGTAGATTCAAGTCTGGACATTTTAATATCTGTGATGAACCAAGAGAGGGTCGTCCACCAAACGTCCACGGATGAGACTACGGAGGCCATGTAGAAGGGATTTCTGGATCAGGAACGACAAACTATTTTCAGAAAACTTGTGGTAGAGTTCGACATTCCAAAAACAAGCATGTTGAGGATTCTTCAAGACGAGTTGGGCTTCACCAATGTGCGCGCCCGTTGGGTTCCTCGTTTGATGAACGCAGAACATAAAACCGCTCAAGTTGAGTTTGCCCAAAATTTGATTGATGCTCCCCTTTATTCCCCAGACCTGGTTCCTTGTGACTTTTGGTTGTTTCCCAAAATCAAGAAACCCATCAGAGGGTATGACCTACAAGAGACGTGAAGACATCAGTAGGCTTGTGCACCGATTTTTTTTTCGGTTCGATTCGGTTCGGCTCGTTCGGATGTTTAAACTTTTCGATTCGGCTCGTTTCGACCGATGTCTGTTTCGATTCGGTTCGGTTCGACTCGTTTTTCATGTACATTTTTTTTTCGGAATATCGACCATTTTTCGTATTTTCGGGTCACTTTGCTCGTTTTTTGTATCGACTTTTCGAGATTTCGGAAATTTTCGTTTTTTTCGGAACCTCTGTTCTCCTTGTTTCAAAGTGTCTAACTCTATTCGTTTTGACGGAAACTGCTATGGTTTACTTTTTTTATACTTTATATATTTTTTATAATAAATTTTTGGGGTTTTTTTCCATTTCACAACTTTATTTAATCATATTAAAATGGTATGAAAGCCAAGGAACAAAAAAAATGAACAAAACGATTTAAAAAACGCTAAACTGATCCAAATGGTCTGACTTTAAAAATAAAAACCAGAACAAAAGGTTTTAAAACGGAAAAATAGTTGATCAATAATACGCATTTACAAATACAAAATTTACAGAATCAGCGATATAACCGATAATAGTTAAATATACGATTTCCAGAATTACCGAAATGGAACCGAAATCACGAATGGAACCGAAATCATGAATAGAGCAAAAATAAATTTCGATTTGACACATTTCAAGTCCATTCGAAAATTCTGAAAATATCTCGTTTCGGCTCGGAAAACTTTTCGGTTCTGTCATTTTCGGATCTAAAAATTTTCGGAAAATCGTCCGAATCCGAAAACACGAATCGGGAAATTTCGTGAAAATTCCGAAATTCCGAAACCCGCAACGCACATCCCTAGACATCAGTCAAGTTGTCCAGGAGCAGTTGACTACTTTGACACAAGTTGATTTCCGGGGGGTGTTTTTGGGAAGTGAGTGCACCGCTTGGAAAAATGCCTGGAGATTGACGGAGATTATGTTGAGAAACGTCGAATGAACAAACTTTCTTTGAGTTGGCATCATTGTTTCTTTGATGTTATCCTTATGTTTGGACGTCTCTCTGCTTATATATAAACACAATTTTAGTAATTTTGGGCAATGAAAAAAAAATGGTGAATAATTTGTTTTAGGTTTTTCAATAATTCAAAGCTTTGTAAAGTTCGTCTGACATGTGCGGTAGGAGCATACCGTACAGCGACCTCCTGAGCAGCACCCCATGTGGAGTGTTAGAAAGCATTGACTCTGGACCTTTAATAGCCTTTCAGGGGCTCATTACAGTGTAGCTTCGTATTAGGGTAAGAAGCCTTTGTTGGCCATAAAGCTAAAAAAGACATATTTATTTATTTATTTAATTATAAAGAATTTTACCAGGACGGATACATTGAGATTTCTCTGGTTTTCAAGTATGTCCTGGGTTCAAGAACATTGAATTGTTACAGAAATACAAAATAGTAAAATGCAAGATATTAACACAAAACCAAATATACAGATTAACAGAAAAATAAATATGTAGGAAATAAAGTCATTATGTTACATGTTTACAGGTGCATTCTGTATATAGTCACTGTGTTACAAGTTTACAGGTGCATTCTGTATATAGTCACTGTGTTACATGTTTACAGGTGCATTCTGTATATAGTCACTGTGTTACATGTTTACAGGCGCATTCTCTATATAGTCACTGTGTTACATGTTTACAGGTGCATTCTGTATATAGTCACTTTGTTACATGTTTACAGGTGCATTCTGTATATAGTCACTATGTTACATGTTTACAGGTGCATTCTGTATATAGTCACTATGTTACATGTTTAGAGGTGCATTCTGTATATAGTCACTATGTTACATGTTTACAGGTGCATTCTGTATATAGTCACTATGTTACATGTTTACAGGTGCATTCTGTATATAGTCACTATGTTACATGTTTACAGGTACATTCTGTATATAGTCACTGTGTTACATGTTTGCAGGTACATTCTGTATATAGTCACTGTGTTACATGTTTACAGGTGCATTCTGTATATAGTCACTATGTTACATGTTTACAGGTGCATTCTGTATATAGTCACTGTGTTACATGTTTACAGGTACATTCTGTATATAGTCACTGTGTTACATGTTTACAGGTGCATTCTGTATATAGTCACTGTGTTACATGTTTACAGGTGCATTCTGTATATAGTCACTATGTTACATGTTTACAGGTGCATTCTGTATATAGTCACTATGTTACATGTTTACAGGTGCATTCTGTATTTAGTCACTATGTTACATGTTTACAGGTGCATTCTGTATATAGTCACTATGTTACATGTTTACAGGTGCATTCTGTATATAGTCACTATGTTACATGTTTACAGGTGCATTCTGTATTGAGGTATGTTAATAGGGAAGTCTTGAGTGACTTTAGACTGGGGGAAGATTTGATGGCGTCTGGGAGGTTATTCCATAACTGTGATGCTCTGTAGGAAAATGAGGATCGAGCCACTGTCTTTTTGTATTGTGGTATTGCAAGTAAGGTGCTGGTCCTGGATCGGAGGTTATAGGATGAGGGAACTGCTGGGGGAAGCAGTCTATTCAGGTAGGGTGGTAGCTTCCCAGAAAAGCTCTTAAACACCAGGTTGGAAAGGTGAAGGGTGCGTCTAGAGTCCAGTGATGGCCAGTTTAGTTCTTTTAACATGTCACAATGGTGGGTCATGTATAGTTTTGTTCAAAATTATTCAACCCCCAATGCTGTAAAGGGTTTTAGGGAATTTAGTGTACATTTGTAATTGTATTCAGAATGAAATCCTACAAGGACTTTTTAAAGAACCATATGCAACTAAAATGACATCAATTGGTTTTGTAATACAGTAGTAAATGTTTCTTTTGTGAATTCTTCATTGACACAATTATTCAACCCCTTAAAGACTACCACTCTGAAGAACAGAGGTTCATTCAAGTGTTTTCAATCAGGTATTGAAAACACCTGTGGATGTCACGGAGCAGCAATAAAGCATAATAAGCACCAATTAGGCAGCTTTAAAATGACTGTGATACTCAGCTCCTTCTAGACATTTACTGGTGTGGTTACAAACATGGTGAAGTCAAGAGAATGGTCCAGGAAGACAAGAGAAGAGGTGATTACTCTTCACAGGAAGGGCAATGGCTATAAGAAGATTGCAAAGATGTTAAACATACCAAGAGAGACCATAGGAAGCATCATTCGCATATTCAAGGCAAAGGGCACTGTTGAAACGCTACCTGGTCGTGGCAGAAAGAAGATGCTGACTTTGACTGCTGTGCGCTACCTGAAGCGTAGAGTGGAGAAAAGTCCCCGTGTGACTGCTGAGGAACTGAGAAAAGATTTGTCAGATGTGGGTACTGAAGTTTCAGCTCAGACAATACGGCGCACACTGCGTAATGAAGGCCTCCATGCCAGAACTCCCAGGCGCATCCCCTTGCTGTCTCCAAAGAATAAGAAGAGTCGACTGCAGTATGCCAAAAGTCATGTGGACAAACCACAGAAGTTTTGGGATCGTGTTCTGTGGACTGATGAAACAAAATTAGAACTGTTTGGGCCCCTGGATCAACGCTATGTTTGGAGGAGGAAGAACAAGGCCTATGAAGAAAAGAACACCTTGCCTACTGTGAAGCATGGCGGGGGGTCAATCATGTTTTGGGGCTGTTTTGCTTCTGCAGGTACAGGAAGCTTCAGCGTGTGCAAGGTACCATGAATTCTCTTCAGTACCAGGAGATATTGGATTACAATGTGATGCAGTCCGTCACAAACCTGAGGCTTGGGAGACGTTGGACCTTTCAACAGGACAATGATCCCAAGCATACCTCCAAGTCCACTAGAGCATGGTTGCAGATTAAAGGCTGGAACATTTTGGAGTGGCCATCGCAGTCACCTGACTTAAATCCCATTGAGAACTCTGGTGGGACTTAAAGAAAGCAGTTGCAGTGCGCAAGCCTAAGAATGTGACTGAACTGGAGGCTTTTGCCCATGACGAATGAGCGAAGATACCCGTAGATCGCTGCAAGACACTTGTGTCAAGCTATGCTTCACGTTTAAAAGCTGTTTTAACTGTAAAAGGATGTTGTACTAAGTACTAAGATTGAATGTCACTTGGGGGTTGAATAAAACTGATAATGATGTGAGCACGGAAAAGACATTTGTGGTTATTTCATTATAAATGTTATGTTATATTTGTCTGACCTACACGTGCCTCTTTGATTTAATTGTAAGCAAGATGACTGAATGATCAAAATCAATGTCAAACTGGCCAAAACACTCAATTTCAGTGGGGGTTGAATAATTTTGAACACAACTGTAGTTACATTGTAGCACAAAGCGGCAGAATGAGTTATACAATGTAGTAAGTTTCTGGAGGTGTGATACATATGCCCAGTAGCACTCAGTAGCCTTAGACTGTGGGCTGACTGGGGACATCATCAGCCAGTGGAGAACTAGAGATCCTCCAACAAGTCCATTACTGGTGTTCTGTGACTGTCTATTAGATTGTAAGCTCATAAGATCAGGGTTATATTTTCCTGTTGTTCTTCATGTTTATAACTTGTTTTTTTATTTGGGGTTTTTTCCCTACCCATTGTACAGCGCTGCAGTGTATGTTGTTGCTTTATAATAATTGTATTTAATGCAGCTTGACCTTCTGGTACCAGAAACCAACAAACATATCCGCACATCTGCAGCCCTGGACCTTTCAGTGTGCCCGGTGTGGTCCTGTGCCCTCTGCTTGTCAAAAAGTACATATGGTCTCTAAATGCACTGTAATGATAATTAATAGTGAGAGTGCGTGTGTGAATGTGTGTTTGTATACGTACAGTGGCGACTCTATAATTTGGCCAAATAGGCAGCCGCCTAATGCCTCACTCAAACAGGGGCCTCGTATGATGGTCTTTGTGTGTCAGTATGCACACGTTTGTGTCGTGAGAGTACTGATGTACCACACAAATACGCTCCCAGGTTATCATACACCAAAGTGCCAGGCAGCAGTCTGAGCCTTCATTAATTATGTTTTTGGGCAAATTTCTGCATTTATGCACAATAATAGGGCCTCGCAGTTGATGTTTGCCTAAGGCCTCACTGACCCTAGAGTCACCTCTGTATACGTATGTGTGCATGCGTCTGTGTGTTGGTGCGTGCATATGCGTGTATGTGTGTGTGAATGTGTGTTCATATGTGTATGTATGCATGTGTGTGTATGCGCGCGTGTGTGCATGTGTGTGTGTGCATATGTGTGTGTATGTATGTGTGTGTATGCGCGCGTGTGTGCATGTGTGTGTCTATGCATGTGTCTGTATGTGCGCGCGTGTGTGTGTATGTGTGTGTGCATATGTGTGTGTATGCATATGTGTGTGTGCATGTGTGTGTATGCATGTGTGTGTTTGCATGTGTGTGTATGCATGTGTGTGTGTGTGCGCATGTGTGTGTGTATGCATGTGTGTGTGCGTGTGTGTGCATGTGCGTGTGTACGCATTTGTGTGTGTGCATATGTGTGTGCATGTGCGTGTGTATGCATGTGTGTGTGTGCGTGTTTGTTTGCAAGTGCATGTGTGTGTGCATTTGCATGTGCATGTGTGTGTGCATGTGCGTGTGTATGCATGTGTGTGTGTGCATATGTGTGTGCATGTGTGTGTGCATGTGCGTGTGCATGTGCGTGTGCATGTGTGTGTGCATGTGCGTGTGTATGCATGTGTGTGTGTGTGCATATGTGTGTGCATGTGTGTGTGCGTGTGCATGTGTGTGTGCATGTGCGTGTGCATGTGTGTGTGTGTGCATGTGTGTGTGTGTATATGTGTGTGCATGTGCGTGTGTGTGTGCATGTGATGCTTGCAGGACTAAGGAGTTAACAGGTGGTTTTCATAAAATATTTAGTTCCTGACAGTGTTTTTATGGAAACCCACTTGGTAGTGCAGGGGTAATGCTATACATGTGTTGATTCTTAGGGTTAGTATTTGGCTTCTTATGTATTTTGTTGTGTGATATGATGTGGTACACACTCCCTGTCAGTGGATAATATCTGTGTTTCAGTCCACATCATTAAACACAAGGTGCGTTGCGTTGGCTTTAACACATCACACTCTCGACACTTCAACAAAGGAAGAACAAATGAGCGTAAAACCGATGTTCTGCATATCGACATAATTAATTGCGTGATCGGACAATCCACGAATCTGCGGTTTCTGCCCCCATTTTACATGGTAAATTAGTGTTATGCGTCGGGCAGCTTAAAGAGCTGGGCAGTAACGGGGGAGATTGCCGCCAGGCATCCAATAAACACCGGTGTGGCGTGATTATAAATCGTAAATACAATCTAGCACTCATTGTCTCACACAACACTAGCGGAATAATTGACAATGAATTAATTAGCGTTTTAGTATTTACGACCGTGTTAGGAATCACTGATTATGGAAATTCATTAGGGGTGAAAACACAGCGATTTGCAAAACGCGGCGATCGAGTATAATCAGCAGTGTGAGTTACAATTCATAGTAAGTATTAAGTGTTTTATCGAAAAATGGCTCCTTGGTTTATGGGTCTAAAGGATAACACAAACATAGAGGGTCCTTTCCCATGGTTGTGTATAAGTGTCATTGAAATTGGACTTTTTGATATTTTGTATCGCATGTTATTTTATTATAATTACAGTTTCCTGGGGCTGTAACTAACGAGTATTTTCATAATTGATTAGTCTGTAGGGTATTTTTTTAGATGAATCGATTCGTTGCATTAAAAAAAACCCTATGAAAGGAAACACTATAGGGGTTATTCAGAGAGCACGAAATGTCGCCGACATTCCAGTGTTCTCTCGTTCCCCGGGGAATCAAAGTTCCCCACCCTGCATTGAATTCAGCATTCACCGCAGGGTCCCCGGAGTGCAGGGAAAACCCACCACAATCCCACCAAACACCTGTCGAAACCCACCAAAATCCCAAACACGCCGAACACGCCGGAAAAAGCAGACAAGCTGACGAACGGGGTAAAAAAAAGAAAAAGTACGCTTGAAAGTGTCAAAATTGAAACGCTGTTTGCAAAAAAAATACTGAACGAAAATGGCTGGAATTTACAAATAAGATCCAATGAATGATAATACAAAGGAAAAAAGCAAAAACGCTTTTTAAAAAAAAACCGGGGGAAAAAAAAATTAGCAGAAAAAATCCCTATAAATGCCTAAGAGATCCTAAAAAAATCAATAAATAAAGAGACTTTTTACTGCAGAATAAAAAAATAAATGGTTTATTAGATTTTGTATTAAAACGGAAATATTTTTAACATTGAAGCCTATGGGATTCTCCTGAATAAACTTGTCGAATGCAACCACCGAACAGCAGGACAATTCGGCAACTTTTCTCTGCTGTTTGGTGTTTCTGAATATTTTAACCATTGCTTCTCTATGGGGGATTTCACTGCCTTCGAAAAGGCATCGTACTTGCTGACAGTTCACCAAAAGTTGGCGAACTGCCTGCTCTCTGAATAACCGAATGGCCCAGAAATATCATTGTACGGGGAAATTTCCCGTTCGGTGACATTTTGGGGGCCAGATCTCTCTGAATAACCCCTTATGTGTGTGGTAATTAGCGCAAGCACTTTGTACCTTACTTATCCTAACGCTAATTACTGATTGAACGCCTCATGTTAAGTATAAGATGCGCAAAGTACAGTAAGCTCGCGGAATCTTACGCAATCACCGATATGCTAACAGATTTATTTTACAGGTTTTACGTTTGGAAGGTAATATGAGGGGCATGTGTTAAAGTCACTTATCCTGGTGGTAACACTCATCCGAACACTACAGTTAGTGTTCACTAGGGAATAGTGCCCTAATGAGAGGAAAAGAAGACCTGCTCAAAAGACCTTATGGTCTAAGATTGTGTAAATTTGATACTTTGTCTCATGTATGAGAGACAGTATTGCCGTTTCCATCAAGTCCTGTTGAAAGCCGTTAACCCCTTAAGGGCCGCTGACGTACCCTGTACGTCCTGTCCACAGGTCTCCCTTAGACCCGCGGACGTACAGGGTACGTCAGCGGCGCCTAATCCCCCTCCCGCCCGATACTCACCTCCCTCGCTGGATCCCACGGCGATCTGGCAGGGAGGAAGCCTGCTCATGTGATTTACATGGGCAGGCGAGGCTGATGACGTCGCACGCTGCGTGGTGACGTCATCAGCAGGCGTCCCCATGCATTTCAATGGAGGGGAGGGGGGGCTCCTTCGGAGCCCTCTAATCTCCCAACCATTGAAGATAGGGAGATGCCGTTTGCACTGCTGGAGGGGAGAGCCTCCCCTTTTCAGCGGTGTATGGCATTAACAGTTTTGCCGCCGGATAACGTTGCGGCGCCAATTGGCGCCAAAACGCGATTCAAACCTGGAGGGGGGCTGACATCTTGGATGTCAGCCAAGCCTCCAGGTCCCCCCCCCCCACTGACAACCTCACCATATGTGTGAGGATGTCAGTGGGCCAGTTACCATCTAGCTGCCATGTAGAGATAAGGGGATCCTAAGGATCCCTTTATCTCCCGATCCATGGCAGCTAGATGGTCATATTTGACATCATTTGAAAGGCCTGATTATGGCCTTTCAAATGATATCAAACATGACCAGGTTTGGTTTTTAAAAAAAAAAAAAAAAATTAAATAAAAAAAAATAATAAAAAAATTAAATAAAATAAAAATGTTTTTTTTAAAAGTTTTTTTTGTCTGGGGGGAGTTTAATTAAATAGGACCTAGGCTGTCATCTAAAAATAATTAGCTCAAAATGGTCAGAATGAGCGCAGCGCACATAGGTGAACTGTCTCAGCAGTGAAGGGGTTAAAAAGCAAACGCATGTAAATATTGGGTATTTCTAGTCTCGGACAAAATTTTGAACCTATTTAGCTGGGGTCTTTTTGGGTGATTGTAGAATTTTGGGGATTAAATTACGAAAAAAGTCTGTTTGTACCATTTTTTTTCCATATTTTCATATTTTTTTATAGTAAATTATTCGATATGATGGAAATAATGGTATTTCTAGAAAGTCCATTTAATGGCAGGAAAAAGGGTGTATAATATGTGTGGGTCGAATAAAAAGAGTAAGAGGAAAATTTGACCTAAAACACTAACAGCGCAGAAACGTAAAAACAGCAGCGGTCACTAAAAGACGGATTTGTGTAAAACCGCCCGGTCACTAAGGGGTTAAACAATACAATGCCTTAGCATTGAGCTTGAGAAAGATTGTTGCATCGGTCGAAACGTTGCTGCTTGCCCAATAAACTGGCCTTCTTACCGATTGGAGCGTTGAGTTCCTTCATCTTTTATATAATATTTGACAAGTCTATTGTCTAAATTATCCATTGTTGGATTTCTTGTTTTGTTGAACTTGACGGCTTTGTTGGCTCTGTTTATCTTTAGTCCTATTTGTGTTTTTTATAAGGTCGTGATGATTATTCTTTGTCATGGTGATGTTGTGTTAATATTGCTTCCAAATATATTTTTTTGCTCTACTATAGTCTAATATATTTCTTTTTTGTTTCTATTCTCTCTGTTTTATACAGGTCGCTTCCCTCGGTGTAACCACTTTTACGCTGTGCGCTCTTTGCATCGACCGTTTCCGTGCTGCTACCAATGTCCAGATGTACTATGAAATGATCGAGAACTGCACTTCCACGACCGCCAAGCTTGCTGTGATATGGGTTGGTGCTCTCCTCCTAGCTCTCCCCGAAGTCGTTCTTCGTCAGTTATCGAAGGATGAGTCGCCGCTAAATGCCAATTCAATCAGTGAACGATGCGTGGTCAAGATCTCCACCGAACTTCCCGATACCATCTACGTGTTGGCTCTCACGTACGACGGTGCTCGGCTCTGGTGGTACTTTGGCTGTTATTTCTGTTTGCCCACCCTGTTCACCATCACGTGCTCCCTGGTGACGGCTAGGAAGATAAGGAAAGTGGAGAAAGCTTGCACACGAGGAAATAAAAGGCAGATCCAACTGGAGAGTCAAATGAACTGCACTGTCGTAGCCTTGACCATCTTGTACGGGTTTTGCGTAATCCCGGAGAATATCTGTAACATCGTAACAGCTTACATGTCCACTGGGGTCTCCAGGCAGACTTTAGATCTCCTTCATCTCATTAGCCAGTTTCTTTTGTTTTTTAAGTCGTGCATTACCCCTGTCCTCCTTTTTTGCCTCTGCAAGCCTTTTAGCCGAGCGTTCATGGAATGCTGTTGTTGCTGTTGTGACGAATGCATTCAGAAGTCCTCAACGGCGACCAGTGATGACAATGACAATGAATACACGACGGAGCTGGAACTTTCTCCTTTCAGTACAATACGCCGTGAAATGTCCACATTTGCATCGGTTGGAACTCACTGTTAAAATCTGGTTTCCGAATCCCACCCGTGAAACCCTCTGTTCTCTACATCCCGAAACGTGTTATTATTTCACACAATTTGTTAAAATAGAAATTTATAATTACGATGTTTTACAACTAACAGGGTATGTTTCCAGGAAACTGTTTTTTTTTCCCTTGTTTCTGCACCTTAATTAGATTGTTGCTATTTTCTTTTTATATATATATAGATTATAATCACAATTGTTGACTTTTTTTTAAAAAAAAAGATATTATCTTTCAAAGTCGAGGATTTTATTGTACGGTAAATTGGTTTTTAACTGAAATCCAAAATTGTAACTTTTTCTTTTTAGTTTCTTTTTCCTCTAACATTTAGAATATAACCATTGTTCCTACCAACCAGCTTTTTTTAAAAAAACCAAAACATTTTGTCATGCAAAATGATTTCTAATACCTGTTTTTCGTAGCATATCACAAGCAGGTGTGGGTTGGGCATGGGCAGGGCTGTAGGGGAAGGGCCGCCCTTAGGGAGGAGCCAAGTGCTTTCAGTTCGACTCGTGTTTCGGAAAATCAATCCACATCTTTAAGTTGATTTTATTTCCCCTAGTGATCTGGTGGGTCAGCACTTTGTAAGTGGTGTGCACTGTGTCACGGTTCCCAGATCCCACCACGCAGTACTTAACGCCCAACACTCCACAGAGCCCAGAAGCTACCAACAGAGTAGCCGTGAAAGATCTCTAACTGTCTGGTCCTTAGAATTGGCCAGGTAAACTAGCTAGACAGAAAGGGTTAACAACACGGGGAGTAGTCAGCCGAGCCAGAATCAGGAATACAGAGTTCAGAATGGTCAAATGGAATAGCCGGGTCGATATCAGAGCAGTGGCGTAGTACAAGAAAATGGTCTAGGGCAACAGAAGGCAGAATAGTCAGAAAACAAGCAGAGGTCAATAACGGGTTAATTCAATATAGCAGTCAGGTACAAGGAGCTCAGGTATGGATAACCACGATCTGGCAACTGCTGAGAATACACTGAGGGTTTTTAAAGACCTTCACCAGACCACGCCCCCCACTCAAGCCGCGCCTCATGCAACCACCTCCCTGCCTGTCTCCATTTAAACCGGGCATTGGTCAGCGAGCAGCATCAGACATGCTGCCCTCAAGCACACAGGTAGGGCTGGAAGCTCCCAACGTTACACACTGACCAATACTCATCCTGACCTCTTGAAGCACCGACCCCCTGGACTGTCAGAGAATAAGGTAGGGTGAGGGACACATTTCCAAGCGTGATCTGGGGCTTAGTGGTAAATACAGCTATAATGATCATTCAGGAGAGTCCAAGTCATGCGAGTAGCGTGGCAGTACTCTGTCTGGGAAGTTCTCCCATCAGCCTTACAAGGGTCGGTGAGAATAACCCGTGGCCTCCCCAGTCAGCCCGTGGCCTCCCCAGTCAACCCATGGCCATTGTACATTTGACAGCTTGTCCAGTGGTCGGTCTTGGCCTAATCACTAGAGTAACTTTTTAATTTTTACATTTTTTAACATTTTAATGCTATGTTGACATTACGTTATTACCTGTCGGCAGGTACAGGACATGTGAAAGTTAGATGTATTGAGGTTCATAGAATTTATGGATGGAGTATCTGAAAGTTCCATGTCCAGTGACTGTCGAATTAGCACTTAAACATTTCATATCATTTCTATTTCACGTTGTATCATTTCCAAGAATTTTTATTGATGGTTTTATAAAGTTGCAGCTTGAAAGTTTTATATAGACAGTATATTTATGCTGCACACAATTCGTGTTTTTTTTTGTTGTTTTTTTAAAAATATTTTTCCAGATTGCATCTTACATTTTGATCTTTAAGAATCTTCTGCTGTTTAACAAAAACAAGGGGCTCTATTACATTCTCCGCGCAAAAATGTGCGCGTGCGCAAAAAACGCATTAACGCGAGGGGCAAAACTCTTCGCGCTGAACGTCGTATTACGACGTTGGCGCATACGATGCGCGTTAACATCTAACGCGAGTGACCCTATGCGAACCCTGCACGAGCGCAAGTTCGTGCGCGCAGCCCATACTTAACATTGTGAGCTCAAATGCGTTCGTGTGCTGGTACGCGGATGGTATTACAATCGATGCGCAAATTTTTACGAACGGTGTTTGCGCACATTATTTTAACGTCTTTGAAAAGCTGGTGGTAACTACAAATCTGAACGTCCTGGCCGAAACTAAATACACCAGCCTGAAAAAAAATACAGTAAAGTATAGTTACACATTCTACACATACCCAAACAATAAAATGGAGAAGTTGTGCGTGCTTTTATTATTGCTGCAGCATATATACGCAGATTGATTTTGACAGGTGCAAAAACTGAACGGGAGACAATAGTGGTTCTTAATTCAGATTGGCTGGATCGCATGAAAAAAACAGTCCGCACACTGATTTCTGCGCGCAACATTAATGCTTGCAATGCATTTATAATATAATTAATGCTTGTAATGCATATAATGCGCGCAATATTTTTTGACGGATGAAAAATGCGCTCGGATTGTAATACCAGCGTTAATTTCCACACGTTAACGTTTAACGCTGCGCGGAAAAAAAATTGCGCTGCGCGTACAAATTTGCGCGGAGAATGTAATAGAGCCCCAGATGTTGCGCACTCAACTTTCATCACTCCAGAGAGGGACGGCGCAACACTAACAGTACCAATTCTTACAAAAGAGGGGAGAAAAGCGGAAAATTAGACAAAGGGATAAGACAACACTAAACCAGAGCCGTGTGTAACATGCACTTGTATTAATCATACTGTGGTGATGTGTAGAATCATTGATTGTGCTCACATATCTTTCTGAATTAGATTTGCACATTCGTGTTTTATAAACTGACAAAACAATGTTTCTTTTTATATATTTTATACATTTCTAACCAGCTTGAAAACTCAGTACTTTTTAATATTTCACCAATATTTTTTTCTCAAACTAGCAAATACATTGCAGCCAACATCACGCTCGGAGTCTGCATTGTCACTGTCCCAATCGCAATGTATTATATACTGTGGTAAATAAAGTGGTGTTTGTAGCATTGCTGGATTGCAAAGTTATCTGTCACAAGGCAGAATGATCATTTGCAAAGAGCAGAGCCTTGACAAGTCTCGCGTTTGTCAGCTCACAGCGGAAGAAACTCCGTTTTTTTCAATCTAATAGCCAGGAAGCCTATTCCCCGGCTCTCTGATTGACGTGGCTTTGGGAAAGACATGCAGTCTGCGTCTTGAAGCCCTATACAAATAAAATAAACATTAAAAAAAAGAATAAACACAGAGTAAAAAACAAGGTGCTGGCACTATAACCACTTTGTTGCTGATGTGGTCATGGTGTCTTGTGTTCTGTTACATCCAGTTCTTTGTAAAACACACCCATTTCATCCAAGCAAGTTCTGATCATTCTCTTTCTATTTTTTTTTACTCCTCATTGTGTGCAAATGTATTTATGGATTATTGCCCATTTAATATCCCTCTTCATTGGCTTTAATCAAATGACATTGAATTGAAATTTTTGAGGTGCATGCAGAGCTAAGCAAATTTTTTTCTAAGAGTTGTATATTTCCTAAAATACAAAATTTAGCACAATAGCTTTTTTTTTTTTTTTACTGTATTCTGTACCTATACCAAACTGAGTTTGGGGAAAAGCTACACCTTAATATTTAGAATTAAGTCTAACAAAAAAGGTTTTTGTACTTTTTTTGTATATTGCAATTTGCTTGTGTTTTTCCCATGTCGCGTTATTTCCTAAAATGTTCGACTTCACGTTCACTAGAATATCACTATGTAACTTGGCGTTCAGTATATCGTGTGTTAAAATGAAAATATTTATACCTTGCTATCAAACCCAGATTATCCAGAAAGACATTGTTACATGAGAATGGCCGATGGAATATTAGATATATTAATGGCTTTCTACAGTAATAAAATGACCAGCTGATACACTTTTTTACATTCTAGCATCATTTTAACCCTTGAAACTGTATCTGTGCAAATTAAATCCTTTAAATATTGTAATATTTTCACCATGTAAAACTGACTGTCAAATTTATTTGCTCTGCCCTGCAAAGCCAATGTTTAAAGAATAGAATATATATATTTATATATATATATATATATATATATATACACACTATTTGAACCACAAGATCACAGCTTTATTATTAATCATTAAAATTCTGTTTTCTAAACCTGCATGTTAACACAAAGATGATGGAAAAAGGTAAAAAATAAATAAAAATGATGCCAATTCTCAAACAACCAAAATGTTTAGCAAAGTTTCATGAAGTTTCATACCTCATCTTATTCATTTGTATTTGTTTGGTTTGAACCCCTTCACTACCAAGTGATTTTCCCAGAAAACCATTGTCAGGAACCAGTGGTTTTTCTGGAAAATCTTTTTAAATTATTAATACAGTAAGAAATATTTGGGAACATTCTCATCGCCATCTGCTGGCCAAAAGGAGTTACTGCGGTTTAGGTCTCCGTGCGGGATCACCTGGGGAGATGTCATTCAGACACATTCCCAGTTGGTTTTTAAAGGTGTTAACACTTTGGTCATTATGTCCACGGTGTTAAAACTTTGGGGTCACCTTCTGGACCACAAATGCTAACACCAATTAGTACACAACATTGCTCCGATCGAGCACACTGAGCAACACCAAACAAGGGGAGGAAACCAGGTACATCCGCTCACATCATGTAGCGACTGTGTAAATGTCCCAAATATACCAGTGATCCTTTTAATTAATCACATGTCATTATTTAAATGTATCATGCTATTTTTTAAGGTGAGACACATCAAGACATAAGACCTTGTCTAATTCGCCAGTGAGCCGACCGTCAACAATGACGTCTCCGTTCGGAGGTGTTAGTGGGTCTCGTGCCATTCTAAAATTCCAGTTGTCGCTCAATTTCCACGGTAGCTTATTATATATATACAGTATACACTTTTCCTAGACTTTCAGTAGGAGCCAGTGACAGGAGCGTGGCAGCCACAGAGAGAGCCGCAAACACAGGGCGCTATTCCAAGGCTGGTGTAAGCTTTGCCAGAGCTGTCGTAAACTTAATAACTCCATGGACTATAATGGCTCTGGTCAGATTACAGCAGCTCTGGTTAAGTTAACACCAACCTTGGAATAGGGCCCACAGTCGAGTGAGTTCCTGGGTGTTCCAACGTAGGGATCCACTCACCAACCAAACCAAACAGTGGGCAACACCAGGAGATTCACTGCAGAAAAATGTATTAATGAACAGCCTGGGGGCAAATAAACACAGCGACGTTTCAGCTCTAGGCCTTAATTATGCGTAATGAAATATATCACAAACGATTCTTACATGTCCTAATGAGTTTGAGGAGCCACATATATTAATCCCTGACACCTACATTATTCTGCTATGTTGTCCCTGGTGTTGTCCACTGTTTGGTCTGGCTCGTAAGAGCAGGGGTCAAGTGATTCTGCAGCTGTAAAATACCCTTCTCCTACGGCAAAGAGGAGAGAGCGATCCTCTACCTCCTGTCATCACAAATCAAAGGACACAGAGAACTAATAGTTCTCTTCGGTCCTTCTGCTGTCAGAGCTTTACATGCATCCATGTGTTCTCCCTCAGGTCTCTCGAGACTCTTCATGGAATGCTACGGACTTGAAGACGCAATATAGGGGTTTGCGGAGTCTGGAAGCTATTATAGTGACTGGCTTGTAATTGAGCCTGTGTTACAGAACCACAAATACATACAGGGTTATTCAAAGAGCTCCGAATTGGGGCCGAAATTTAACCGAACTCTGAAATTCAGCATTCAGTTACATTTCCTGGCCATTCGGCTATTCAGAGAGCAGGCAGTTCGCCAAATTTTGGCGAATTGCCTGCACATACGGTGCCTGTTCGACGGCAGTGAAATCCCCATAGAGAAGCAATGCTTCGTCTATTCAGAGAACACAAACCAGCAGTGAAAAGTTACCGAATTGCCCTGCTGTTCGGTGGTTTAATTCGACAGGTTTATTCAAGAGAATCCCATAGGCTTCAATATTAAAAATATTCCCATTTTAATACAATATCTAATAAACTATTGATTATAATATTCTGCAGTAAAACGTCTCTTTATTTATAGATTTTTTTTAGGATCTTTTAGGCATTTTTCGGGATTTTTTCGCAATTTTTTTTTTCCTTTTTTTAATCGTTTTCTTTTTTATGTAACAGCCCTTTTTATTATCATTCATTGGATCTTATATGTAAATTCCAGACATTTTCGCTCAGTAGTTTCTTTGCAAACAGCGTTTCACTTTTCAAACATTCAAGCGTACTGTTTTTTTTTTGCACTCCATTCGTCTGCGGTGTTGGCTTTTTCCGGCGACTGCTCTGCGCTGTGATTGACTCCTGTTCGGGTTTCTCTGGCGAGTTCGGTGGGGTTAATCCAGATGTTTTTGCGGGTTTCGGCAGGTTTTGCGGTGAGTGTTCGTCAGGTTTGCGGCGACTTTTCCCTGCATTATGGCGGCCCTGTGGTGCTTGCTGAATACACCGCAGGGTCACCAAAATGGGATCGCCAAATCACACCGAATTGAAGAGAGCGAAAAGTCACCGAAAGTGCGGTGACTTTTCGATTCTCTTTGAATAACCCTGATAGTGGCTTGTGCTGAATTTATGTCTTTGCGGCTTCCTTATACCTTCAAGCCAGAACACGGTCCCCTGTGTTACTGAAATATTAACGTGTTTCACATTGTAGACCAGGCATCTCAAACTCCGGCCACCGAGATATTTATTGCCTACAATTCCCAGGATTCTTTTGATGCAATAGATGGGCAGAGACTCATGGGAGCTGTAGTTCAGCAATATCTGAGGATGCCTGAGTTTGAGGTTCCTGCCCTAGACATTATAGGACATGTGTTATGAAGGAACAAGGATCACGAGTGAAGAAGTAATATTTTGCAATTCAAAATATTCCGAGGCATTGTTTGGGCGACTGGTATATTCAATGTTAATTGTCTTTTCGAGATACCCCATATCCTAATTATTGCTGAGTGCTCGCAGTCTGGCGTTTCAATATATTGCAAAAATCTAAATTCCAGTTTTTCGGAGAAATATTGCACTGAATAACCACTGAGTAATGAATTGTATTATCATACAAATGTATCACATAGGATCAACAACGCTAACATTGCAAAGACATGTGTATATTTTGCCTTTTCCCCCCCCCCGATTCATTTATGTAAAGAACTGTCATACATCTCACTATAAAATGTACAGATTATTTTAAAACTATACTATATATTATTAAACACCATTTTAACATTAACTAAAACCAACCAAACTATATAATTGCAATAATGATATATACTCGCCATTAGTAAATGTTTTAATTAAACTATAACTGGTATAAATGTGTCATGGTGATATGTAAATACCACTGAATATGTAAAAAAAAAGGTCATTTGGCAGCTTTATGTTTTATTTTATGCTGCATTTCTTTTTTTTCTTTTTTTAATTAAGGTTAAAGTTATTGAATCTTTGTTAAAAACATGTAATAAAATTTTAAATTCTGAGCAAGAGAGAAAAATACATCGAAATGAGTTCGTTAAATTGGAGATTATGGAGAATTGAGAAGAGGATTGCAAAATTCTTGTTCAAAATGCTCAAGATTGGAAAATAAGTGATCAGACACATATTTTACCCCCTTTCTGACTGCTTCAGATTTCATTTTTCAACCGGTTCGTTCTCGGAATGCTCCGTTTAAAAATATATATACCAATATTTTGGCTACATTAAAAACTACCAATCACCTTGATAATGGCTCTGTGTGAGACGAAACGTTGGTTGTTTTCAATGTAGCCCAAATAAAGATTTATTGTTTTATTTAAGACCCTGAAGGCATCCATAGTGATATATATATATATGCTCAAAATTTCCACTCGCCCTCTCGCCTAGGGAGACTGATAATGTAAGCAGGGCTAGTGGAACTTTGGCCCTTTGCAACTGAAATTTGTCGTTGAGCACTTGAGATGAGAAGTGGCAAGTAACTTTTCAGCCTGGCTAGTACCTTAGGAATTGAGATTTTGAAATTATGTTTATTGTTGCAGAAGCCACTTGCACATCACAGCAATTCAATGAATTGCATCCCAGAGCTCCTGTGCCACATTCCCCATATGCAGCAAGGAATTCTGGGAAGGATATGCAAATGACCTCTGTCTCGCTTTTACGCATCCTGGATCTGTTATTACACAGAATCCTAAAATCAACGCTATGCCACACTGTGGCTTTCTAGCAGAGATAAGGTTAATGCAACTGGTCAAAGCCACTCCTAGGACAGCGCTGTTTCGGGATTATTGGATCCTCATCAGCAGGACCTAGGCATGACCAGTTGCAGTGGATGCTTGGACCCGTAGGGTAAATCAGTGCTTACAAGGGTTGTGGTGGAGGACAAAACGCGAGATAAAAAGCCTCCACGCTATAATTTGTTATGTTTACCTTGTACTCTTACCTTATACTTCTTGCACTCAAAGGGTTACTCACTTCATTTGGCCCGATGCTGCTGTCGACATAAAATACAATGTTGGAAAATAGACATGCACTCCTGGGACTTCTTATAATCCAAAATTTATTGTGAAAAAGTCAAAAATTCATCAGTAACTGAAACGTAAATGTTGACTTTTTCACATAAAATTTTGGATTATAAGAAGTCCCAGGAGTGCGGGTCCATTTTGCTACATTATACATGAGCTATTTTCCTAATTTGTACATGTATTAATTACTTTTTGTTTTAATTAAAATATTGACATTTTAATTCTCCAAGCTCTAAAAGGCATTGTTTTCCAATGTGTGGCTAGCCAATGGCAGGGCAGTTCTGACACTATCATTTTAAATATATACGTACATGTATTCCTTCTTCAAAATGTATTTTCCATCTATCACAGCATAGCGTTTGGGTGTCGGCATTCCGTTTGTGATTTATTTTCATATAGTAACATGCGAGATCCACGTAATCGCTGGAATCGTTCGCGTTCCTAATTCACTTACTGTAACGACTTTGTATATTTGCACTTGTCTTGTTCTGTGTTGCTTTCAAATGTGAAAATGAAACATACGTTTTTTTTTGGGTGGGGGGAGATAGAATAAACCGACGCGTTTCACAATTTTGCACACTGTTTTAAATTAAGAACTTGATTTATATAGAAATCCAACTGTTTTAAATAAAGACATTTGATTGCAAAGCATTTGTGTTTTGTTTCTCTTTCTTCTCATTCTTTCGGGGGTTAAATCATTTTCACTCGGAGGTCATTGAATGAGACTCAGAGGTCTGTTCAGGGAGGGAAACCCGACAACAACTAAACATTGACATGTTTAACTCCTGTGGCAGATGTTCTAGCGTTTCAATGCAACATGCGGAGGATGCCCCACACGTCATGGCTTCTCCTCAGCTGCAGGGGAGGTTGCGTCCATCCCAGTTGGAGTCCCTTGGTGGTCTGACTTCCTCAAAGTCAAACCTTGCCATGAGAGCACCCCCAGCGGACAAACATTGTGCTGTTGGATGATGACATCATTTTCAGGCGCCACACAGCAGAGCTGGGTAAAAGACTAAAGGGGTTCCTCATCAATAGGTACTACACACATAAACGAGGCATTGTTTGAAAGTTCTCAGTCTGACCTTTCCAATGGTGTGTTTTTTAAAGGTGTAGATTGGCCCAAAAATAAAAAAAAGTTAAAAATATTAAAAAAAACACAATATAAAACACACGGGATAACTAAATGGCAGTTTAAAAAAATCTAATCTGCATAGAGAACCCAAGACACCCCCCCATTTAATAAGTCACAACCCCCTTTAATATTTATTAATAGCTGTTCCATGTACAAAAATTATGATTTTTACATTTTGAATAAACTGCCTAATTTTGCTAAATTTTCCCCATTTCTGAGAGGGTACGCCATAAAGAAACAAATGACCACAAACATTATTGTGATTACTGTAGATACTCGAGTATACCGCTAGATGTTGGTGACAAAAATTGACCTTAAAATTGGAGGGGTCGCGTTATATTCGAGACATCTGCATCGCGTGTAAAAAAAAATAATAATAATAATTTTAAAAAAGTGCCTTGCTCTGGATCCCAAGTCTCCTGGAAGTTCCGGTAGTCTCGCTGAAGTGAATGCGGAGTCCCTGATGCTTGCAAATACTTCAGGAACTCCTGGATTCGGGAGAGGTGGGATCCATCATGGCCAGAGGGCACGCTCAGTTTAAGCCAATCATTCACCTCGCTCGCCTCCGCCGGCCATCTAATCACTAGTAAAGAAGACGGGTGGCCGGTGGCTTCATACTTAGTAACAACTGCAATCATTCTAGAGCAGACACCCTGACCTGAGGGGGAGTCTGACTGTTTTAAGAGAACCTGGACGGATTTTAATTGTTTACCGGTACAGTATAATTTTGCTCTTCGCGTTATATTCGAGTCTTGAGTATTCTCTCATTTCCATAATAAATCTCTATCCATCGCGTTATATTCGGGTCGCGCTATACTCGAGTATCTACGGTAAGTACAGAGTTTTTCTATTTCAATTTTAATAGAATTTTATTTTTTCCACCTTTTTTGCTGTTTTCTTTTAAATAACATGACATATACACATAGTAATGATATAGTTTGAAGCCGTCGAGTCTGCTGTAAAAAAAACATTATATAATATGTCTGTGTCTTACGTTAAAACATGACTTCAAATCGCGTTTAGACGTGATGAGCACAAAACGGTCAAAATGACCTCAGCACACGGGAGAAATGGCTCAGCAGCCAAGGGGTTAAATTCAAGGTTTCTTGTCACCACCACAATGTGCTTGTGCAGATCCTCAACCCACATGGAACTTCTTTAAAACATTGTATCTCCATTCAGTCTTACTGCCATTAAATTGCAGTGGGAATAAAACCTTGAAAAAAGATCTTTAACCCCTTACAGGGTTATCCAAAGAGATTCGAAAAGTCACCGCACGTTCGGTGACTTTTCGTTCTCTTCAATTCGGTTCCTTTTGCCGATTGCATTTCGGTGACCCTGCGGTGTATTCAGCAAACAGCACAGGGTCCCTGAATTGCAGGGAAAAGCTACCGCAAACCTGACGAAAACTAACCGAATGCACGCTGAAAACAAGCAAAAACATCTGGATTAACCTTCGAAAAACCCGAACATGAGCCGAACAGGAGCCGAATGGGAGCCGAATCACACAGAGCTGAAGCAGCTGTGACGTAGAGGAGGCAGTGAATAAATTAGCAAAACCATTTGTATGAATCTGGGAAAATGAAACGCTGTTTGCAAAGAAACTACTGAGCGAAAATGTCTGAAATTTTCACAGGAGGTCCAGGGAATGATAATAAAGAGGGCTGTTACAAAAAAAATGGGCAAACTGAAAAAAAAAAAAAAATCAGACTTTTAATTTTTTTTTTTTAAAAATTCAGAAAAATGCTTAAAGTATCCTAAAAAATCTATAAATAAAGAGACTTTTTGCTGCAGAATTTTATAATGAACGGTTTATTAATATTGAATTAAAACGGGAATATTTTTAACATTGAAGTCTATGGGATTCTCCTGAATAAATTTGCCGAATTAAACCACCGAATGGCAGGGCATTAGGGGAACCTTTCACTGCTGGTTTGTGTTCTCTGAATAGCCGAAGCAGTGCTTTTTGATGGGGATTTCACTGCCCTCGAACAGGCACCGAACAGGCACCGTATGTGCAGGCAATTCGACAGGATTTGGCGAATTGCCTGCTCTCTGGATAGCCGAATGGCCAGGAAAGGTAACCGAACACTGATTTTCAGCGTTCGGTTACCTTTCTCAAGCAATTCGGATCTCTTTGAATAACCCTGATAGTGACCGGGCGGTTTTACACAAATCCGTCTTTTAGTGACCGCTGCTGTTTTTACGTTTCTGCGCTGTTAGTGTTTATGTCAAATTTTCCTCTTACTTGTTTATTCAACCCACACATATTATACACCGTTTTTTCCGCCATTAAATGGACTTTCTAAAAATACCATTATTTCCATCATATCGAATAATTTACTATAAAAAAATAGGAAATATGATGAAAAAATGGTAAAAACACACTTTTTCGTAATTTAGTCCCCAAAATCTACAACCACCAAAAAAGACCCCGGCTAAATAGTTTCAAAAATGTTGTCCCGAAAAATAGAAATACCAAATTTTTACATGTTTTTGCTTTTTAACCCCTTCACTGCTGAGTCAGTTCACCTATGTGCGCTGCGCTCATTCTGACCGTTTTTTGCTAATTATTTTTAGATGACAGCCTAGGTCCTATTTAACTAAACCCCCCCCCAGACAAAAAAATAAAAAACATTTTTTTTTTATTATTATTATTTTTTTTTAAGTTTTATTTTTACACCAAACCTGGTCATATTTGGAATCATTGGAAAGGCCATGCTCTCGCTGCCACGGATCGGGAGATAAAGGGATCCAAAGGATCCCCCTATCTCCACATGGCAGCTAGGGGGTTAACTGGCCCACTGACATACTCACACATATGGTGAGGATGTCAGTGGGTGGGGGGGTGACCCGGAGACTTGGCTGACATCCACGATGTCAGCCCCCTCCAGGTTTGAATCACAATTCAGTGCAAATTTGCGCCGAATCGCGATCCAGCAGCGAAGGGGACTCTCCCCTTTCTAGCGGTGCAACTTGCATCTCTCTAGCTTTAATGGTTGGGGAGATAGAGGGCTCCAAAGGAGCCCCCCATCCCTCCATTGATTTCAATGGGGGCGCCTGCTGATGATGTCACCACGCAGCGTGGTGACGTCATCGAGCTCGGCGGCCCATGTAAATCAGGAAGGCAGGCTTCCTCCCTGCCAGATCTGCGAGGGATCCAGCGAGGGAGGTAAGTATCGGGCGGGAGGGGAGTTAGGCGCCGCTGACGTACTATATACGTCCGCGGGTCTAAGGGAGACCCGCGGGTAGGACATACATAGTACGTCAGTGGTCCTTAAGAGGGTAAGGACTTTCTGTCACCTGACTTAACCAAGTGGTTCTCCAGGAACCAGTGTTTTTTTATATATATTTTACTTGATTATACATTAAGAAATGTTTGGGAATATTCCCAATGTATTCCTTACTGTAATAACCTATTTGGCAGGGAGATGTCGCCATCTGCTGGCGAAAAGGAGCTACTGCAATTCTGAGCTACATGCAGGATCAGCTGGAGAGATGTCAGTCTGCGCTTAAAAACTGTTAACACCTCGGGCAGCACGACCGGGATGCTAAAGCTTTAGGGGCATGTTCTGGAGCCCAAATGCAAATGCATTCTGTTTGTAATAAAAAAACTTCCTTTGCATGTCTGCTGTGGAACGCCATATAGACTATACTCGATTTTGGGGCACCAGGAGATGCGCTTTGCAGATCAAGTATAGTCAATCTTGTTGGAGAAGTGGTTTGGTGAGTAAGTAAATATATTGATATAGGTTATGTTTAAGAAGAGAGGGTCCCTTCTCTTTGGGAGTCATATTGGCCAGAAGAGACACCTGTTTATCATAATTCTGAATACCAGATGCATTATTATCATTACATTTACCAAAGTCTGACATTGTCCAGATCCTGGTGTGTCCTGAATCTCAATGCGAAAACTCCAGACTACGGAAATGTCAGCAGCAACGACTTCTTATCTTTAATCAAAGTGACCCTCTTTAGCAAGAGTAGGGCTGTAGATTTCCGAACACAGGTCATTATGAATCTATCAGCCCTGGCATCGTTTCCTATTTTGATACAATGTTGCCTTTGTTTACAGGAGATAGATGGAGGAATCCTGCCTCGGACGAGCAGCGGAAGATGGTCCATTAGAGACTGGTTTCCTATCCTGTTCCGAACACAAGGGATTCTTCTTTAATGTATCTGATGCGCATTATTTGCTAAATGGGTATTGACGGAGCAAAAACAAGCGCTCGCCCATAAAGAAATTACCAGCCCGGCTTGTTTATATTGTGTGTCGTCTGCAATAACAGAAGATGAGTAATATAGATTGATTGATACGACCTTAAAGCCACAGAAGCAAAAAGAGAAGCAAGCGGCATAGCGCATTGTATTATTTATTAAACAAACAGAACATGAGCTGAAGCGTTAAAATAAATTAACAAGCAGATGTTTCATTAGTTAAAGCGCACCGTATGCCGGAATGTCATATAGGACTGTGGGTTTAAAATTAAAACTTTATTGAATTTTTTTTTTTGAGAAAGTACTTTACCAAGAAGGATACATTGAGATTTCTCTTGTTTTCAGGTGCGTCCTGGGTGGCGAGTATGTACCGTTAGATGTCCTGCCCAAGGACACTTACTGGAGAGGTGCTCTTGCCGGGAGCGAACCTGTGTCTCCACGGTTATAGAGCAGTGATGTTGCCTCTACTCCACCCACTCAGGCAAATTGCCAGCGAGTATGAGGCCTGTTTGAACGCAGTGAAATCCCCCATAGAGAAGCAATGGTTAATCTATTCAGACCGAACAGCAGTGAAAAGTTGCCGAAATGCCCTGCTGTTCGGTGTTTTCATTCGGCAGGTTTATTCAGGAGAATCCCATAGGCTTCAATGTTAAAAATATTCCTGATCTTGTACAATAATTAATAAACCATTTATTCATTTGATTTGCAGTAAAAAGTCTTATTTTTTTAGGATGTTTAAGGAATTTTTCGGGATTGTTTCGGCAATTTTTTTTCCTGATTTTCTTTAAATAGCTGTTTTTTTTCCTGTAACAGACCATTTTATTATCATTCATAGGACCTTATATTTATTTATTTATAAAGTATTTTACCAGGAAGGATACGTTGAGATTTCTCTTCAAGTTTGTCCTGGGTTCAACAACATTCATTTGTTACAAATGTTACAGAAATACAAAGTAATAAAATAATAAAATATGTTAATTCAAGAAATTTTCTTCCAGTAGTTTTTTTGCAAACAGCGTTTCAAATTTGACGCTTTCAATCTTTTTGTTTTTTTTCCCCGTCCGGCGGCTTGTCGGCTTTTTTCTGCGGCTCGTAGGCGCTGTGTTTTTTGCGGCTCATCAGCTGCATTTGGCAGGTGTCCGGCAGGATTGCGGCGCCTGTCTGGAGGGTTGGCGGGGCGGCGCGGCGGGTTTGCAGTGGCGGCCAGCGGCCTTGCGGCACCAACGGGTTTGCGGTGATTTTGCGGCGGGTGATTCTCCGCACTTCTGGGAAACTGCGGTGAAAGCTGAATTCACCACAGATTCAGGGAATCAGACTCGCAGAATTGTGGCAAATCAGAGAGCACTGAAATGTTGGTGATATTTCGGTGCTCTCTGAATAACACTGATAATGTTTTTTTCCTTACAGAGCTATCACTTCTGATACCATTAATTATACTTATGCATATCTAGCGACATTTATTCAATTTCTGGCCTATTTTTGACCACCTCAAGGTGTGGGTTCATAGCGCTACAGCCCCCCCCCCCGCAGTGATATTGTCTGGCACACCAATCTGTATATGTATCGGACTATCAGGGTTATTCAAAGAGATCCGAATTGCTTGAGAAAGGTAACCGAATGCTGAAAATCAGTGTTCGGTTACCTTTCTTGGCCATTCGGCTATCCAGAGAGCAGGCAATTTGCCAAATCCTGGCGAATTGCCTGCACATACGGTGCCTGTTCGGTGCCTGTTCGAGGGCAGTGAAAACCCCACGAAAAAGCACTGCTTCGGCTATTCAGAGAACACAAACCAGCAGTGAAAGGTTCCCGAAATGCCCTGCCATTCGGTGGTTTAATTCGGCAAATTTATTCAGGAGAATCCCATAGGCTTCAATGTTAAAAATATTCCCGTTTTAATTCAATATCTAATAAACCGTTGATTATAAAATTCAGCAGTAAAGAGTCTCTTTATTTATAGATTTTTTAGGATATTTTAAGCATTTTTCTGATTTTTTTTTTTTTTTTTTAAAAGTCAGATTTTTTTTTTTTTTAAGTTTACTTATTTTTTCTGTAACAGCCCTCTTTATTAACATTCCCTGGACCTCCTGTGTAAATGTCAGACATTTTCGCTCAGTAGTTTCTTTGCAAACAGCGTTTCACTTTCACACATTCATACAAACTATTTTCCTAATTTATTCACTGCCTCTTCTGCGGTGTCGAAGGCTGCGATCGGCTCCTGCTCGGGTTTTTCTGTGGTTTTCGGCGGGTTAATCCAAATGTTTTTGGGGGTTTTCGGGGTGCATTCGCCGGGTTTTGCGGTTAGTTTTCGTCGGGTTTGCGGCAGCTTTTCCCTGCAATTCGGGGACCCTGTGGTGCTTGCTGAATACACGGCAGGGTCACCGAAATGGGATCGGCAAAACAAACCGAATTGAAGAGAACAAAAGTCACCGAACGTGCGGTGACTTTTCGAATCTCTTTGAATAACCCTGTATGTTTATTTTCAAGCAAACCCTAGTCTCTCTTCTCTCTGTTGTCCTATATGCACACTTGCACAGTCCCACAAAGGCCCATTTGTGGGCCTCCCCCAGCACTCCCAATATGGAGATATCGCTGGGTGAAGTTGAGGAGTTTCCTACACCCCACCCAGTGTCACCAGCAGCCGGGGATGTTTGAATTTACCAGCTGCCGGTCACCAGATCAGCCACTAGTGATGTCAGCACACACAGAGCAGCCGACGTCACCCTCTGAGACCAATCGCTGTAGCAATCGGTCTCAGACAGTCAGCCGACGGATCGTATCTGCCCATGCGCGTTCAGCTCATGATTCATAGTTCTGTGCGGCGATACATTACTTGCATACGTAAAGTGACACATAGTCACATAGCGCTGCGCAATTTGCGTTTCCGACACTACCCACGTTGCATTGGAGCGCAAATTGCTCAGTAAAGATTCAGGGACTTCCGGGTTTGGGACTCCCTGAGCTGAAGAGGAGGAGCAGCGCGCGATGCGGGAGAAAAAGTAAGTAAAAAATCACCTAAAAATAAATAATAAAAAATAATTCAGCATCCTCTGCTCAATTATTAAAAGACAGAAAAGGGAAATCTGTTCTTCAATAGAATGTCCTTTTAAGAGGGAAAACTAAAAAGTAAAAAATATATGTATTTTAATAAAAAAAAAAAAAAAAAGTGAAGACACAAATATGGGGAGAAATGTGGACGTCGTTTACATATGGTGCGTTTGTCTTTGTTAGCTGTTGCATGAGTAATTCCGCGCCGCACACCGTCCGGTGAAGGAAAACAATCCCCTGATTACATTCTGGATTTAGCTCTATGTAAAGCGCTCCGTGCGCTGCATTTGTGGCTTTTCATGGGGCTTTCATAGTAGCTGCCTTCAGCAATTCACGTCACAATCAATTAGTGAATGCAAAGCTTTCCAGACGAGAGCGTGGTGGATATTTTTTATTGTGTGCTAGGTCAGGCTTTGAAGCCCTCATCATCCCTTACAATATCTCGGTGTAGATCTGTGATCATAATCTCATATCTGGACATGATGACACAGACCAAAGCCTCTGCCTAATTAATTATTTTTCGTTATATTATGTTATTTTACTCCCCTTTTCTCCCTCACCGGGTGCAGCTCCTCCTCTTCGGCTCAGGGACATCCAGGCCCGGACGTCCCTGAAACTTTTCAGAGCAATTTGTGTTCCTGTGCAAGTTGTATAGAGTAGGTACCGCTAATAGTGCTGCATCATGGGACTTGTGCATGTTAAGTTTGCAAGTTCCGTAGAATGAAGCTTTGGATCTGCACGCGCATGCACAGATCCGATCCATCTGCTGCCTTTCTAAGACAACTCAGATCCATGATCGGTCTCAGAGAGGGTGACCTCTGCACGTTGACATCACTAGTGACTAATCTGGTGACTGACAGCTGGGAAATTCTTTAATTCCGGCTGCTGGTGACGCTGGATGCAGTGGAGGAAACTGTGTTTTCACTTGATTGAGGAGGGGGACATTCATCACATCCTGACCTCTTTAAAACTATAAATGGTTAGAGTGTCCATTTAACCGCTGTGTTTGGGAAGGGAACACCACGCTTCCATAGCTCCAAAGGTTGTCCGTGGCATTAGTGTAAATGACCTCTTCTCACATACATGTGTAGCGCTGCTTTAAAAACTGTATTCTGGTGCATTGAATTATTGCTACCACCAGAGGGAGACATTGTGGAATATGCTGGACAGAGCGGACTCCATCTCCCATCACCCTTTGCGTGAGGACAGGAAGGGGGTGGTACAAAGAGGAGGATATGCTGGGGAGCCTCGTGTTTGGCGCGCGGAGAGTGAGCGGAGCAGTGAAAGGTGGAGGACGCACGTTGGAGCTGTCAGGGATCGCAACCAGGCCGGAGTGCAGACGCTGTCTTACTGGTGCTGGAGATCGGGACAAAAAATGGTGCTGTGACCTACATACTCAGCGCTGAGAGATTTGGAGGACAAGCTGGTTCCGGCAGGACCCCGCGTTAGGAGGCCGCGCCGATTGATTGGGATTGCAGGCGACGGATTGATTGTTCCAGTTGCGGAGATTTGGCAAGCAGGGAGCAGATTCGGTGGCACAGAGTCCCAGTACACAGCGGAGAAAGATCCTTTGGTCGTAGGCATCGAGTGCTGGACAGTTTCGTTCTACGGATGGGTGAGAGGCCTCCAGGCCACAGTTCCAAAACAGAAACGCACGCTGCAACATTGTTTAAATTCACAGGGCCCCAACGGTGACTAGTCGAAGGTTGCTCTTTTCGTTCACTGGCCAGTCGAATACAGTACCCGGGTACCCTATACTTTGTACATATATATTTTGAGTTATTTTGCGAGACTTACACTCCAGAACTGAGGGGGTCAACCGTTCTTTTTCCGCTGCGTGTTTTTCCAGCATGAAGCATCCTGTAAATTCATTCAACGCGCATTTATCTTTTGTATAAAACTATAAAATCCACAACAGTGCTGGTGTGTAATAATTCCTGGTGTGGTGAGACTATCCCGAGGTTTATTCAGCGGCTCCTCCGGGGGTGAGCGCTACACATGCATTCTCTGCTGCAGGTTATGTCATTGGCGCACTGTCACGTTCCCACGTTCCAACCCTGTCTTCCTGCCCTCTGTATTTGTATATTGTGTTTTTTCCATTGTGTTTCTGTTGCTGCCAATTCCTGGGTGGCCTCCCAGGGGTTAATTGGTGTTCTGTGTGCTGCTCACCTGTTGACCCTTACCTTGATTCCCCTGCCTTTATTAGAGCAATGTACCTATAGGACATTGCTGGGTCATTTTACTTTGCCTGGTCTCCTTGCATCCTGTATCCTGAGAGCTCCTTGCTGTGTTCCTGATAGCCTCCGTTTGTTCATCCTTGTTCAGTTTTTGCCTCTGTTATTTCTGTTCCAGTTTATGTCAGTTCCTTCTGTGTATTTAGTTCTGTCATTTTCTGTATTTTGGTTTGCTGTTTATGTTCCATTCTGATTCCCCGGTTACCGATTTGTGGCTTGGCTGACTTCCCTTCTGGTTCCTATTCCTATATTCTGTATGACGTACTCTCTCTGGTTATGACCTTTGGCTTTCCTCTATATGACTACTCTATATAGTATATTCCTTGTCTGTACCGTTTCCAGGAAACCCTGTCATCTGTATACAACAAAAGACTCTGTACGGCTTCAAGGTAATACTTTCCTATAGATTAGATCCGGCTATCCTAAAGACCGGCCTTTCAGTGCAGGGAATCTTTGGTATTGCCGTACAGAGGTCTTTTGTTAACCCTGTGTTGCTTTCATCTGTCCTTGCCGTTTACAGTGCATCTCTGCCCATAGGGGCTTCTCTCAGGAACCTGGTCCTCACCTTGCTGCGAGTTATATTCTTAGGGATATATATACAGACCGACCACTTCCAAGGATCGGAGGGCAAGGATAGGGTGGTGCGTGCCTGGTGGTACTGCCACCGTGACACGCACTGGGTGATCTCACAAACCTTTTGCCTGTTACTGGGGAAGAAATAGTTAGGAAAAGTTAGTGTGATGTACACAATTTTTCATTTCTTCTACAAAAGGCTCCTGCCTCTTTTTTTAACCCATCACTGCTGAGATTGAGATAACTCGGGTCTTCAAAGGCAGCATGTGCCCGATATCGAGTTACCTCGATCTGCTGCTCTGAAGGACAATAGCAAACGAAATTTGTTTGCTGCAAGCGAATTTCATTGCATTTGGGCAGCAGAAGGGGCCCCCAAAATTTTAGCCCTGTGGGCATAATGCACGAGGCACTAAAATTGTTTAAAATCGGCTGAAGAATGCCCCGACATTTCAGACTTTCAGCAGCCGACGCAGGGAAACATGAGCTGTAGCTGAAACTAGTGTAACTCTATTTGGCCAGTAGATGGCGCCATCTGCCTGCTGAATAAGTTATTACACTAAGGAATACACTGTAAATATTCCCAAATATTTCTTACTGTATAATTAATTAAAAATGATTTATCAAAAAACCACTGGATCCTGACAATGTTTTTTTTTTTAATCACTTGCAGTGAAAGGGTTGATATAAGATGTAAATAGCAGACAGTATGTCAGTGTAGCCTGGAGTAAGATGTCACAGTGAAACTTAACAGATCACTGTGAGCCGATTATTATTGCTGTAATGTGTCTGGGAGAGCGCGTTTATAAAACGGGACCGTGTGTAGCCAGTCCCCATACTCTGTGAATATTCTGGACCTTTACATTAACAAAGGGATTGTCTGATAGAGAAGAGGGGGCTTATACCCCCATGTAGTGATTGAAGAGGTATAAATACTAACAGGGTTATTCAAAGAGAATCGAAAAGTCACCGCACGTCCGGTGACTTTTCGTTCTCTTCGATTTGGCGATCCCATTTCGGCATCCCTGCTGTGTATTCAGTAAGCACCACAGGGTCGTCGTACTGCAGGGAAAAGCTGCCGCAAACCCGCCGAAAACTCACCGCAAAATCCGGCGATCGCACACTGAAACCCACAAAAACATCTGGATTAACCCCGCCGAACACGCCGGAGAAACCCGAGCAGCTGTCGCTCAGAGTTTAGAGCAGCCGCCGGAAAAACCCGACACTGCAGACGAATGGGGTGAACAAAAAAAAACAGTTTGCTTCAATGTTTGAAAAGTGAAACGCTGTTTGCAAAAAAACTACAGAACGAAAATGTCTGGAATTTACATACAGTCATTTCCAAAATTGTTGGCACCCCAGACATTTTTCCAGAAAATCAAGTATTTCTCACAGGAAAGTAATGCAGTAACACATGTTTTGCTATACACACGTTTATTCCCTTTTTGTGTATTGGAACAAAACAAAAAAAGGGAGGAAAAAAGCAAATTGGACATAATGTCACACAAAACTCCAAAAATGGGCTGGACAAAATTCTTGGCACCCTTAACATAATATTTGGTTGCACACCCTTTGGAAAAAATAACTGAAATCAGCCGCTTCCTATAACCATCAATAAGCTTCTTACACCTCTCACCCGGAATTTTGGACCACTCTTCCTTTGCAAACTGCTCCAGGTCTCTTATTGGAAGGGCGCCTTTTCCCAACAGCAATTTTAAGATCTCTCCACAGGTGTTCAATGGGATTTAGAGCTGGACTCATTGCTGGCCACTTCAGAACTCTCCAGCGCTTTGTTGTCATCCATGAGGTTACCAGTGGGGTACCTCAGGGGTCAGTACTTGGACCCATTCTCTTTAATATTTTTATTAGTGATATTGCAGAAGGTATTAATGGAAAAGTATGTCTTTTTGCTGATGACACAAAGATTTGCAACAGGGTTGACGTTCCTGGAGGGATCAGCCAAATGACAAATGATTTAGGTAAACTAAAAAAATGGTCGGAGCTGTGGCAATGGAGTTTTAATGTGGATAAGTGCAAGATAATGCACCTGGGACGTAAAAACCCAAGGGCTGAATATAGAATATTTGATACAGTCCTAACCTCAACATCTGAGGGTTGGGATTTAGGGGTTATTATTTCAGAGGATCTAAGGGTAAGTAGTCAATGTAATAGAGCAGCAGGAAATGCTAGCAGAATGATTGGTTGTGTAGGGAGAGGTATTAGCAGTAGGAAAAGGGAAGTGCTCATGCCACTGTACAGAGCACTGGTGAGACCTCACTTGGAGTACTGTGTGCAGTACTGGAGACCGTATCTCCAGAAGGATATAGACATCTTAGAGAGAGTTCAGAGAAGGGCTACTAAAATGGTGTACGGCTTGAAGGAGAAAAGTTGCCAGGAAAGGCTTAATGATCTTAACATGTATAGCTTGGAAAAAAGACGAGACAGAGGTGATATGATAGAAATATTTAAATACGTAAAGGGAATCCACAAGGTAGAGGAAGGGAATATATTTAAAAGGAAACAAAGTAGCAAAACAAGAGGACATAGTCTTAGATTAGAGGGGCAAAGGTTTAAAAGTAACATCAGGAAGCATTATTTTACTGAGAGGGTGGTGGATACATGGAACAGCCTTTCAGTTGAAGTGGTTGAGGCCAAAACAGTAATTGAATTTAAGCAGGCATGGGATAGGCATAAGGCTATCCTAAACAAAAGATAAATCCAGGTTAAATATACATGTAATTGGGCAGACTAGATGGGCCGAAAGGTTCTTATCTGCCGACATCTTTCTATGTTTCTATTTCTGGGTGCTTTTTGACGTATGTTTGTGGTCATTGTCCTGCTGGAAGACCCAAGATCTCGGATGCAAACCCAGCTTTCTGACAGTGGGCTCTACAGTGCGACCCAAAATCCTTTGGTAATCCTCAGATTTCATGATGCCTTGCACATATTCAAGGCACCCAGTGTCAGAGGCAGCAAAACAACCCCATAACATCATTGAACCTCCACCATAATTCACTGTAGGTACTGTGTTTTTTTCTTTGTAGGCCTCATTCCGTTTTCGGTAAACAGGAGAATGATGTGCTTTGCCAAAAAGCTCTATCTCGGTCTCATCTGTCCACAAGACGTTTTCCCAGAGGGATTTTGGCTTACTCAAGTACATTTTGGCAAACTGTAGTCTTGCTTTTTTATGTCTCTGTATCAGCAGTGGGGTCCTCCTGGGTCTCCTGCCATAGCGTTTCATTTCATTTAAATGTCGACGGATAGTTTGCGCTGACACTGATGCTCCCTGAGCCTGCAGGACAGCTTGAATTTCTTTGGAACTTGTTTGGGGCTGCTTATCCACCATCCGGACTATCCTGCGTTGCAACCTTTCATCAATTTTTATCTTCCGTCCATCCACAGAGAGATTAGCTACAGTGCCATGGGTTGCAAACTTCTTGATAATGTTGCGCACTGTGGACAAAGGAAAATCTAGATCTCTGGAGATGGACTTGTAACCTTGAGATTGTTGATATTTTTCCACAATTTTGGTTCTCAAGTCCTCAGACAGTTCTCGTCACCTCTTTCTGTTGTCCATGCTTAGTGTGGCACACACAGACACATAATGCAAAGACTAACAGGGTTATTCAAAGAGATTCGAAACGTCACCGCACGTTCGGTGACGTTTCGTTCTCTTCAATTCGGTTCCTTTTGCCGATCCCATTTTGGTGACCCTGCGGTGTATTCAGCAAACACCACAGGGTCCCCGAATTGCAGGGAAAAGTCACTGCAAACCTGACAAAAACTAACCGCAAAACCCACAGAATGCACGCCGAAAACAAGCAAAAACATCTGGATTAACCTTCGAAAAAACCGAGCAGGAGCCGATCACACCCAGTGAAGCAGCCGAACAGGAGCCAAATCACACAGATCCGAAGCAGCTGAGACGCAGAGGAGGCAGTGAATAAATTAGCAAAACCGTTTGTATGAATCTGTGAAAATGAAACGCTGTTTGCAAAGAAACTACTGAGCGAAAATGTCTGACATTTACACAGGAGGTCCAGGGAATGATAATAAAGAGGGCTGTTACAGAAAAAAGAAGTAAACTTAAATTATTTTTTTTTAAAAATCGGACTTTTAAAAAAAATTAAAAAATTCAGAAAAATGCTTAAAGTATCCTAAAAAATCTATAAATAAAGAGACTCTTTACTGCAGAATTTTATAATGAACGGTTTATTAGATATTGAATTAAAACGGGAATATTTTAACATTGAAGCCTATGGGATTCTCCTGAATAAATTTGCCGAATTAAACCACCGAATGGCAGGGCATTAGGGGAACCTTTCACTGCTGGTTTGTGTTCTCTGAATAGCCGAAGCATTGCTTTTTTATGGGGATTTCACTGCCCTCGAACAGGCACCGAACAGGCACCGTATGTGCAGGCAATTCGCCAGGATTTGGCGAACTGCCTGCTCTCTGGATAGCCGAATGGCCAGGAAAGGTAACCGAATGCTGATTTTCAGCGTTCGGTTACCTTTCTCAAGCAATTCGGATCTCTTTGGATAACCCTGTAAGTGAACTTCTCTCCTTTTTATCTGCTTTCAGGTGTGATTTTTATATTGCCCACACCTGTTACTTGCCCCAGGTGAGTTTACAGGAGCATCACATGCTTGAAACAATCTTATTTATCCACAATTTTGAAAGGGTGCCAAGAATTTTGTCCAGACCATTTTTGGAGTTTTGTGTGACATTATGTCCAATTTGCTTTTTTTCCTCCCTTTTTTGTTTTGTTCCAATACACACAAAGGGAATAAACATGTGTATAGCAAAACATGTGTTACTGCATTACTTTTCTGTGAGAAATACTTGATTTTCTGGAAAAATGTCTGGGGTGCCAACAATTTCGGCCATGACTGTATAAGATCCAATGAATGATAATAAAAAGGGCTGTTACAGAAAAAGGAAAAAACGATTTAAAAAAAAAAACGGAAAGAAAATTTTTGCAAAAAAATCCCAAAAAATGCCTAAAAGATCCTAAATAATCTATGAATAAAGAGACTTTTTACTGCAGAATATTATAATAAACGGTTTATTAGATATTGAATTAAAACAGGAATATTTTTTAACATTGAAGCCTATGGGATTCTCCTGAATAAACCTGTCGAATGAAACCACCGAATGGCAGGGCAATTCGGCAACTTTTCACTGCTGGTTTGTGTGCTCTGAATAGCCGAAGCATTGCTTCTCTATGGGGGATTTCACTGCCCTCGAACAGGCACCGAACAGGCACCGTATGTGCAGGCAATTCGCCAAGATTTGGTGAACTGCCTGCTCTCTGAATAGCCGAATGGCCAGGACAGGTAACCGTACGCTGAATTTCACTGTTCGTTACCTTTCGGCCACAATTCGGATCTCTTTGAATAACTCTGTATGGGCTAAATTACAATCTTCATGCAAACGTTTGCGCCGGCGCAAAAAAACATTAGTGCGAGGGGTAAAAAACCATTTGCGCCAAATCCCGTATTACATAGTCAGTGCAACAACTGCGAGCAATCGTCTACCGCGGGTGAACCTGCGCGAACCCTGTGCGAGCTTACTGTACTTTCCGCGTCCTATACTTAACATTGTGAGCGCAAATGCGAATGTGCGCTGGTACGCGGATGGTATTACAATCTATTCGCGTAATGACCGCACAGCCTTTGCGCGCATCATTTTAGCAACTCCTAAAAGCTGGTGCTAACGGCAAATCTGAACAACCATGCAGCAACAATATAATGGATGATGGCAGGTGTGTGTATTGTTACTGGAGCATATGAGCTCATTTTGCATCAGACGCAGAACCCGTCTCCGATGCCTCTGGCAGACGCAATTCAGTTGCGTTTTTGATAGGTGTGTTTCTTCATTTTGATTGGAGTGAATGGGTGCAAAAAATTGCACGTGCAAAGATTTTTGTGCGAGACGGCACTGCGCATGCATTTGTGCGCGTCCTGTTTGCACGCGCAATTGATCGGCGGATGGAAAAAGCCGCGAGGATTGTAATTCCAGCGGTGATTTGCGCGCGCAAAAGTTTAACGCTTGGCGCAAAAAAAATCGCTTTGCGCGAGGGTTTTTGCGCGGAGATTGTAATATAGTCCTGAGGCTAGGGTCAGACGAGCGTGATTTCTACGGACTGTACGTCAGTACGGAAGACGCAGTAGTGGTCACACAGTCCGTTTTTTTCACTGACGTATATTTTGACGGATGTAGGAGGGAAAATAAATTAAAAAGCAAAACCATTTTGTCCGTGAAAAATGCTGGACGTATAAATGCAGTCCGTCTGACCACGTTCCATCACTCACACACAAAGCTATGCGGACGTTGCGGACGCAGCACACTTTGTGCGGCCGTTCTAGCGGTTGTACGTTCTTGCCTGCCTTGCGTCGGTGGGCCGCGGCCGTTGTGCGTCCGCAGTTCAGTGCGGACGTACTTCATGTGTCGGGCTCCAATGGGCTTCCTGTCATGCTATCACGGACGTACTTTTAGGCGCAATCACGGACGTGAACACTACGCTCGTCTGACCCCAGCCTGAGAGAATTAAGGCTGGGGTTCGCGCAGGTTCACCCGCGGTAGACGATTGCTCGCAGTTGTTGCACTGACTATGTAATACGGGATTTGGCGCAAATGGTTTTTTACCCCTCGCACTAATGTTTTTTTGCGCCGGCGCAAACGTTTGCATGAAGATTGTAATTTAGCCCATACAGAGTTATTCAAAGAGATCCGAATTGTGGCCGAAAGGTAACGAACAGTGAAATTCAGTGTTCGGTTACCTGTCCTGGCCATTCGGCTATTCAGAGAGCAGGCAGTTCACCAAATCTTGGCGAATTGCCTGCACATACGGTGCCTGTTCGGTGCCTGTTCGAGGGCAGTGAAATCCCCATAGAGAAGCAATGCTTCGGCTATTCAGAGCACGCAAACCAGCAGTATATATATAGACAAGATATATATCTATATTCTTATAAATATATATATCCAGACTTGTATTAAACACACATTTTGGCAACTAATTGCCCCCCCCCCAATTTGGCTGATCCCTCCAGAAGAAATGTTGAACCCGATAGAGCAGAGAATAATATATATATTCTCATGTTACTGATCCTGCTTGTTCTGAGGACCCGATCTGTTGCCGACTTTGCCTGCCATTTGACTATTCTCTCTGTGTATTCCCTGCCTGTTCTGTTTGCTTCCTGTTGCTACTGGTGTGTGCCGATTCTCACCATATACAGTAGCGCAGTACAAGTTCCTAAACATTGCTGACCCCGGTTTTGTTATAGCTGCTGATGTAACTGAATAGATCGGGGATCTCTTCTGCATTACCAAAACCTCCACAATTGCGCTCTTCCACAATACCACAGAGGGGTTACTTACGGTGTGAAGGCACTTGCTGCCACCGAAGGCACAATATTTGGGTGCACTGCCACTGACGCCTATACCAGATTTATATCAGTTTAATATTTGACTGCAGGGTCCAACCCTGCACTCTTCCACAATACCACAGAGGGGTTACGGTGTGACGGCACTGTTGCCGACACTAAAGGCCCAATTTTAAAGCACCTTTTGTTACTTTCATCCAAAGCCTGCCTAAGTTTCACCATAATTTAGCCAAAAAATTACTAAACTTGTTCTGCGTGTCCTAAAATGCCTCCTCTTTTCATACAGGCTGCCGCCCCAAGCAGTTGTTTATGAATAGATTAAAGGAAAACCATTTACCGTCATTTGAAATGTCATTTTTTTGTTTTTAAATGTTTCTATACATCCTACAAATCCGCCACTTCATGGGCAGGTTATGGGGACCTCCTAGGCACGATATTTGAAGGAATTTTTCATTTTTATTCTTAACCTTTATTTCATGGAAAACTCACTGTTCCTTTAAAAACGTTTTTTTTTTTACTTTTTGTCCTTGTTTCCTGTCCCCCAGGGCACTACCCGGACCCCCATACACCTTTTATGGCAAATATCTTGCATATATGCCCTCTTGCAGGGCACTCTAAATATTGAACTTTCGAGTCCCATTGACTTGCATTGAGTTCGGTTCGTGTTCGAGTTCGAACTCAAACTTTGTTCGAGTTCGTATGTGAACCGAACACGGGGGTTCATCACTATCTCTGAATAACCCCTAAGGTTTACTTTCTTTTCACAGGTATGTTTTATTGAGAATAATTTTCAGATCACAAAGTTTAAAACGAAAGAGTAAAGAAAAGCAATGACAATCAAAGTTACAGCCATCAGCGAAAGGCGATGGTTAAACAGATTCTGTAACAAGCGCCAGCGTGTATCGCACCAAGTTCAGAATATCAAAGCATATGTATCATGTGACTACAATAAAGTTATACAAGAAAAGCCACTCTATAATTTGCAATACAATATCAAGGAAGAAGAGAACAAAGAGGAGGATAAAAAGAGCAAGGGAAGGAGGGACAGAGGAAAAAAGGGGGAGATAAAAAAAAGGGGGAAATCCGCAGCAGAGGCCACTGGTCCATTTTATTCAAGGGCTGTTGTTTCGCCCAATGGAGATGGTGGCCTCCTCTCATCAGCAGTCGCTCTCCTTCATGACCTGGTCCCCCTGGAAGGTCCCTTGCCTTGTTTGAAGGGCCACTACCACCAAACATGAAATGTCCTTATTGTGTTTATTTGATGTTGCTGATATCTCACAAGTGTTTGTTTTTCTCTTGTATGTTTAGTTAAGAAAATATTTTCCTCTATATGTGTCACTGGGCGCATCCATTGTGTGATATTTTCCTCTATATGTGTCACTGGGTGCATCCATTGTGTGATATTTTCCTCTATATGTGTCACTGGGTGCATCCATTGTGTGATATTTTCCTCTATATGTGTCACTGGGCGCATCCATTGTGTGATATTTTCCTCTATATGTGTCACTGGGTGCATCCATTGTGTGATATTTTCCTCTATATGTGTCACTGGGTGCATCCATTGTGTGATATTTTCCTCTATATGTGTCACTGGGTGCATCCATTGTGTGATATTTTCCTCTATATGTGTCACTGGGTGCATCCCTTGTGTGATATTTTCCTCTATATGTGTCACTGGGTGCAGCCATTGTGTGATATTTTCCTCTATATGTGTCACTGGGTGCATCCATTGTGTGATTTTGTGCTGTTAAACCCTCCAGTATCTTCCATCACTTGCTCCTCACTGTGTGGCTTTGGTCATAGAATGGAGTGAATTTGTCAGTCACTGACTCACATCATTGTTTTGTGTGGGATGTATTCAAAGGACATCACCAGGGGGTAGATTAGAAGACTTTTAAGTTCCCTGTCTTATCTCATTCAGCTGCCATCTCTTTTCTCAGGTAGCCTGTAGAACAATAGACCACCTGCTGTCTTATCTAAACATTACCTTTTCCATCTCATTAACTATTTAATACTGAAGAAAATAAACCACAGCAGTAAAGCTTTTGCACAGATTTTTGTAAATGTTGCATCATGGGAAAAATTCACAAAATGGAGACAGGAGAGGGGGGCGGAGCTGACTCGCAGCGAGAGTGGTCGCACTTTGAGGAGCTCCCGAGCTACTACTCAGTTTTTCGTGCTTTTTAGCGACTTTACGATTGCTGCTGTGATATTACCGACGAGTGAGACCCTGACCGTCTTGCTCCCTTACACAGGACATCCGAAGTGTTGACTTTTCAAGCCGTTTGGACACTTTCTGGAGTACGGCCTGTTTTCGCGGCCTACATCCTGCGGCCATCTTGTTGGAGCCTTTTCTGCGCTGCTCTTTTCTGGCCCACTCCCGCTGCCCATCTACCTGTCCACCCATGGGCAAGAGGTCGGGGAAAAGGCCCCTGCTGCCGGAGGGCCCCCGTCAGCGTGACATACGGGAGTCACTGGGTGATGGCCAGCAACGGCACCGTGGAGACACTCAGACGTACCTGACCCCGGCAGGGAGCTCCTCAGACGAGGAAAATGTATCCTTGATGGAAGCCGTCTCGACTAGGCCCCGGAAGACAGGAGGAGCGGCGCTGAGGGCGGCCGGATCAGGCGGTATGAGATCCGTGGCTACACCCAAACCCCCTGAGACCTCATGTGACTTCGACAGGACCGAGATGACCCCTACGCTCCTTCCTAACTCTGCCGTGGGTGGCAGCACCCTGCCATTTACGATGACAGACATTCGGCATATGTTTGAGGAGATGATTGGAGGGATGCGTGAGGTCTGGCGTGTGGACTTTGCTATCCTGAAGACTGAGTTGTCGGCTATTCAGGGAAGATTGACGGCCGTAGAGGGAAGGGTAGAGAGTGTTCGGGCTACACAGGCCCTTTTCAAACCACAGGTGGAATCCTTGCAGGCCCAAGTGGCGCTGCTCTCTAGTGCGGTGGAGACGGCCGAGGCACGCCACAGGCGGAAAAATGTGCGGATCAGGGGGATTCCGGAGACGGTTCCTGGAGACGCCTTACTGGGCTTTGCTAACAGGATTGCGTCTCAGGTTATGGGACTGCCACCCGAGGTGCCTACCATCTTTTGTGCCGTTACTCGCCTGCGGAAGGCTGTCACGGCTCCGGTGGATGCCCCACGAGATGTATTGGCAGTCGCTGTGGAGGAATCTGATAAAAGACGTCTGATGTCGTCCCCTATCGCCCGTGCTTCAATTATTTTTGAGAACCTACCTATTACACTTTTTAATGATTTGCCACTTTTGACCCTGGTTGCTCGGAGGCGGTTTCGAGACGTGTCGTTGTTTATGAGGAATGGCGGAGTCCGTTACAGGTGGGGGGTGGCGGGATCCATTTGCATCAACTACGATAACTTGACACACTCGGTGTCTTCCCCCGAAGAGGCCTGGCGTTTGCTCCACTCGTGGGGTCTGTCACCGGCTCCGACATCTGCCAGTCCGGGCCCTCGTGGTACCTCGCCCGCAACATCTGACCCAGGCTGAATAGGGGGGACACAAATTTGTCCTTTTCTCCCCTCCCTCCCGATCGAGACACTCGGACACTATTTTTACCTTTTCTGATGACAAAAAAGGAAAAAGAAAGGAAATTTAGGTATTGAGGCTCATACACCCCCTCACCCCCGTTCCGGACGTTCGTTTTGCAGACTTTATTTTTGGAGATGTTCCCCCCCCCCATCTTTTGTTTTTTGCGACCGCTTGACGACTTTTACAGTCCGCCCACCCCCTTTTTGATATTTTGAAACCTATTTGCGAATTTTAATTTTTTTTTTATTTTTTTTTTATTTTTTTTATTTTTTATTTTTTTCTTCTTTATCGATGCTTTCCCTACTAACGATGGTGCATCTTTCTTTCACCTTTTTTTTTTTGGCACTTTTCAGGCTGCCCCGAGGTGCGCCACTATGGCACCTACCATGGCTCTGGCTGCTATACTTGGCCCTCGGGCTCCTGGGCCTTGTGACATTACCCCTCCACGGCCTCCTCTGGGAGTGAGCCGGGAAAGTCACAATACTGGCCTCTGCCGTTCCCCCAACCTTTTTTTTTTTTTTTCTCGTTTCTCCCCCTCGCACCATTGTTAGCGTGGGGACGCTGTCGTGAGCTTATCCTTTCCCTCATTTTATTATTTTTTTTTTTATTAACTGCTGTCCTTTTATTAGGTAGACTTCTCTTTTCTTGCTTTGACGATGCCGTATTATACCCCTGTTTTCTGATATGCAGACTTCAGATGTTTTCTTTAATATTATCTTCCTGAAACACTTTCTCCAGATGACATGTTTGTTCTTGACCTGCAGTGCCCTATATGACGTCGTGCTATGTTTCCGAGAGTTAATTTTTTGGCTCATTTTCTAGATGACTGTTTTTTTTTTTGTTTTTTTTCTCTCTCTGAGCTGTGCTATTATAGATGGTTATATGCTGTTTTTTTTTATTCTCTTTACGCTGAGTTATCGCAGACGACTATGTGTGGCCCTGCGAGGCCCTTATTTTATGTTTACTTGTATGATGACATGTTTTAAAATAAAAAAAAATTAAATATAAAAAAAAAAAAAAAAAAATGGAGACAGGAGATAAAAAATGTAACTGTATTTTCCTTTTTACATGCAATTACTTAAAACAGAAAAAAACAGCAACATGTGTTTTATAATGTGTTTTATGAAGTGTTTTATAATGTGGTTTTGTTTGTAATGCACAAGTAATCTAGCCCTGTTGGTTGACACATGGTCAAATAATAATTACAGGCAGGGTTTTTTTTGAGCCGGTATGCACCGGTACACTGTACCGGCACCTCTCGGCGCGTACCGGCACCTCTTGGCAGGGCCCTAACTTATTATCGCGTGAGTTTACTGATCCGCGGGATGCAGGGGCGGACTGGCCACACGGTACATTCGGGCACTCTCCGAGGGCCCGAGAATGGCAGCACATGCGGTTCAGCGGCGGACTGAGTCGGGTTGGCAGGGGGGGGCCGCTTTGGGCAACATGTCCATTAGCCGGTTACAGTGGTAGTTTATGGTCGGCGGCGGCGGCGGCACTGCAAGCAGCGTGCCTCTCCCACACTCGGAATTCGAGTATGGGAGCTGCACGCTACATTGGCGCCGCCTCCTCTCGCGTGACTGCCGAGATTCACGTTGGCAGATCACATGACCCACCAACGTGACCTCACATCATCCAGGGTCCAGAAGAGGAGGCAACTACGTGGAGAACAGCGGAGCCAGCCTGGATGAGCAGCAGAGCAGAGGCCCATCTGGTGAGTAGCGATGGGGGGGGGTGCCTGCCTGCCGACCTGCCTATAAAAGCGGGACCTGCCTAGAAAAAAAAATGGGGACATGCCTATAAAAACAGGACCTGCCTAGAAAAAAAAATGGGGACATGCCTATAAAAACGGGACCTGTCTAGAAAAAAAAAAAAAAAAAGGGGACCTGCCTAGATTTAAAAAAAGGGGACAAGGGGCAGAGCTTAGCTGTGCTGGAGAGAGGACGTGTTCCCTTGGAGCTCCGATACCGGGTCTCCACTTGCTGACTTTATTACCCTTTTGGGGGATTTTCAGGCTCTCTCCCTGCTTGCCACACCTGTGTCCCTGAGGATACAGAGCAGCGGACCCGGGGGTCTGTAACGGCTGTTACCTTCCGCGGGCAGACTTTCACAGCATATCCACACGGCCCGGCAGCCATTTTGAGGCCTAGGAGGTGAGAGGACTTTGCGGTGCGGATCTGGCTTGTTTCCTGCATGGGGACTTGGAGGTGCCGGGACTTTCGTTCAGCCGCATTGGGTGCTGCCTGCTGTCTGGAGGTGTTTCTTTTGGACCTCGTGGCCTTACCTGCCTCTGAGGAGACATCAGATGATGCCTTTTCTTCCTTCGCCGGCCTCTGATGCAGATCTCCTGCCAATTGCCATGGGGGAGTTGGCGGAGTTGCTGGCCGACTTCAAGGAGCAGTGGTATGCTGACTGATTGGTTGATGGCGTGCTCCGAGACCAGGCTCCAATTGCGAAGAATTCTGTGGGGCCTGCGGTCCCGCCACTGGTGGGACTACAATGTGATGCTCCCCGAGCTGTAGAAACATAGAAAATGTCGGCAGATAAGAACCTTTCAGCCCATCTAGTCTGCCAAATTACATGGATACTTTACCTGGATTTATCTTCTGTAGTGCAGGTTACGGCTGATGGCCTGGGGTGGTCTCTCCCTCCTCCGGATAGACGAGATCAGTGCGGTGTCCTGGATGTCCTGCTTGTGACAGCATCGGTGGGGCATGTCTCCCTTCACAGTGGATTACTGAGGCCTCCTGGTGACCCACCTCTCCCGGAGGTACCGAGGACAGACGACTTGTCCCCACGGGACTTTCTGGCTATCTGCTTTTCCACACATCGGAGGCATCTGGTGGCTCCTGGATGGCCTAGACGAGGGGGACTGCAAAGGTTCTTTTCTTACGGAGGAGCTGAGGATGTCTGTGATCCATGTTCAGGACCCTGTTACGTGGGGTGATCCCTATGGCTCTATTGTTCTGGGGACTTTCGGCCTCCCGGGTCTGCCTGCGGTGACCCTGACCCCCCTGTTGGACACGGGATGTGGAGAATCTCTAACCCCTTACTGCTCACTTCTGTTGCTGGCCCTTACTTTCTCGTGACGACCCCTCCAGGCAGACATTCCCCCTACCCCCCCCCCCCCTCGTTGAATGTTTTATCTTCTGATGAGACCCCCCCTTCCAGGATTGCAATATGTTTTTATTTCCTGCTGTGACCCCCCCACTCGGGGACGACTTTGAGGACACTTCTTTATACTATCTGATGTAATGTTTTCGGATTGTTTTATGGCTGAGTACGTTATTTTGTCGACCCCCACCTCCCCCCCTTTTCCCATGTTTTTTTTTACATGCCACCTTGTGCTACAGGCCCCTTCTTTTTTTTTCCTCTTTTTTTTCTTTTTGGCGTTTGGGGGTCAACTCAAGGCACGCCATTGTGGCAGCTACCATGGCTCTGCCCGCCATACCTGGCCCTCGAGTGCTCCAGCCTTGTGACCTGCACATTTCCATGGCCTCCTACGGTCCTCTGGACCTTCAGGAGTGAGCCGAGAATGTCACTCTTGGCCCTAGCCACCTTTTTAATTTCCTTCTTTTTTTTTAGGGTCCTGGAGCATTTTTTTAATGCCCCCCCCACCCTCCTATTTTGGATACCTCTTACCACAACACGTGTCTGTGTGCTTTAGCAATGTGATTTGTGGTGTTTTTTTTTATAAGCCTTTTGAGACTTGGCCCTGCGTGGCTGTGGTACAGTTTGACTGCCCTTCTATATCGTATGTCTTATTGCTGATGCCTTTTCAAAATAAAAATTTTGAATATAAAAAAAAAGGGGGACATGCCTAGAAATACAAAAGGGGAACCTGTGTAAAAACAAAATTGGGGACCTGCGTAAAAAGAATGGAGGGGGGCCATGGGGGTGTGTAATGAAGAATGGGATTTCCCAGGGGGTGTCAAAAAGGTTTTGGAGCTCTGATACGCTCATACACACTGTGCATTACTGTGAGTTTTATTACTGTGGAGCTCTGATACGCTCATACAGACTGCACATTACTGTGAGTTTTATTACTGTGGAGCTCTGTGATACGCTCATACACACCGCACATTAATGTGGAGCTCTGACACCCTCACACACACTGCACATTACTGTGAGTTTTAGTGCTATATACCCAGGGTGATATATGGCTATGTTTGTGAATGTATGGCTTGGCTGTAATGCATGTATTTGTCTTTAAACAAGCTGCTGTGTGTAAAAGTCTGCATCTGTGTTCTTGTCGCAGTCTGGCGTTGCCCCCTTGCCCTGCACCCAAAAGGCTGTTATTGCTCCAAGAATCGCCACATTATCTACTGCCTGCACTGCACAAAGTAAGAGTTGACTTGTAAAATTGCCTCTGTCCTTAAAGGGTTAATAAAGCAGTATTTATTAGGACACGAAAAATAGTCATAATAATCACCGTTTTTCCCTGGCCGTGAGAGTACCCCCACCTATTTTTCCAGTAAAAAAGCACTGATTACAGGAGATATGCAAGGTTGTTCGAAGAGAGCCGACCTGGCCCAGAAATTGCACTGAACAGTGAATTTCCCCGTATGGTGCAATTTCGGGGCCATTCAGCTAATCAGAGAACAGGCAGTTCACCAAATATTGGGGAATTGCCAGCGTAATACATTGCTGTTCGGCGGCAGTGAAATCCCCCATAGAGAAGGAATGGTTAATCTATTTCGAGACACCGAACAGCAGATAAATGTCAGTGAATTTCCCTGCTGTTCGGTGGTTTCATTCGACAGGTTTATTCAGGCGAATCCCATAGGTTTCAATGTTAAAAATATTCCAGCTTTTAGTCAATATCTAATAAACCATTTATTCTTTTAATTTGTAGCAAAAAGTCTATTTATTTATTTTTAGGATTTTTCGCCATTTTTGGGAATTTTTTCAGCAAATTGTTTTTTCAAAACTTTTTTAAACAGCAGTTTTTCTTTTATCTGTAACAGCCCTTTTTATTATCATTCATCGGATCTTATAAATGTTAATTCCAGACATTTTTTCCAGTAGTTTTTTGTAAACAGCGTTTGAATTATTTTGAGTTTCAATCGTTTTGTTGTTTGGTCTTTTACCCCGTTCGACAGCTTGTCGGCTTTTTCCAGCAGCTAAACGGTGCTGTGTTCGGCAGATCATCAGCTTTTTTTGGGTGTGTTCATTGTATTTGTGGTAGATCATTGGGTACGTTCGGCAGGGTTTTCTGACGCATTTCGAAGTGATCCGACGTATCGGATCATATCGGTGGGGTAATCTGCGGATTTTCGATGAACTTTCGTCAAATTTTGCCGATTTTTCAGATCCGTTCGGCCTCTTTTTTATGCACTTCCTGGACCCTGCGGTAAATGTCGAATTCACCGCAATGTTGGGGAATTTGATTCCTCAAAGTGCAGGGAACGAGAGAGTAATTATCTCTGAATAACCCCTATGGTGTTTTAATTTCAACACGATCCAAAAAATTATTAATAAAATTATTAAAACTTAATATCTTTCCTTTTTTTTTATTAATTCTATTTCATGCAGCCAGAAGCAAGCTTAAAAAATAACTATTTAAATGTATTTTCTGATAGCAAAATGTTTGTTTTGCAGGAGCTTGTAATTTAATATTCTGAGAAGCGATTGTGCAAAATCTAGAAAAGCCAAGTCAGGGCTGTCAAAATCCATTAAATTCTATTCCTTCCTGGTCAGTGGAATGCTGCTCGGCCGGTTTTCTCAGAATGATGAAGAAAAACCCAGTGAAGCCACACAAGCTTTTATAAATTAACGAAATGAGGTTCCGCGAGCCTCGCAGTCATTTATCTTTATTTTGGTTCAGTTTTTTTTATCAGCGAGTCGATGGACGGTTAATACACGGCTTGGATTGAGAGAAATTGCATCAGGGTTTTTATTTATTTTTTTATTTTAACTAGGATGTGTAATCCAAAATAATAAAAGTTTCAAAACAAACAGACTGCTCTCGATTGTGAATTCTCTCTACTACACTTAGTGTAATTTGCAAAAAATTAAGGATCCCAGGACATCTTAATGATACGGCTCTTCTTCTTTTCCACAGCGACTGACAAGTTAGAATTGCTCTGTGATACCGCCGAATAATAAATATACCAGTCCTTCAGCCTTAACCCCTTGACTGCTAAGGAAGTGTCCCACGTGTCATGCATTTAACTTAGGATCATTGGGATCATGCGTGCTGCCTCTTTTCTGGGGAATGCTATCACCGAGCTTTCATTACCTGTCCTTAAGCTTCAGCTATAGGCTGGAGAAAGGCACAAAAGATTGCTAGTGGGAGAACAGGGTTCGGCAAGGGAGCGGCAGTAACAGATGTGACCCAATCGGGGTACAGTGTAGTGATGGGCCGAACACCCCCGTGTTCGGATCGCATTCTAACTTGAACACCCGAAAAAGTTTGACCGTGAACTCGAACACAATTCAAACACCATGCAAGTCAATGGGGCTCGAACGTTCGAAAATTAAGGTCCGCTCCAAGAGGGCATATATGCAAGATATTAGCCATAAAAGGTGTATGTGGGTCCGGGTACTACCCTGGGGGACAGGAAACAATGAGAAAAAAAAAACGTTTTTAACCCTTTCACTGCTGAGTGCTGAGCTATTTCACCGCTGTGCGCTGAGCTCATTTCTACCACTTTTGCTCATGTTTAAAAGCGATTTGAAGCCATGAGTGGGAAATGTTTGACCAACAATGAGTGGGAAATGTTTGACCAACAAGGAGTGGGAAATGTTTGACCAACAAGGAGTGGGAAATGTTTGACCAACAAGGAGTGGGAAATGTTTATGAATCCCATAGGCTTCAATATTAAAAATATTCCCGTTTTAATTCAATATCTAATAAACCGTTCATTATTATATTCTGCAGTAAAGAGTCTCTTTATTTTTAGATTTTTTAGGATCTTTTAAGCATTTTTTGGATTTTTTTTGAAAAAAATATTTTTCTCGAACCTTCCGTGAACGTCCCGAAAAGTTTGAAGTTTGCGAATTTTCGAATAGCCGATGTTCGTATCGAACTTCGAACCGATTCGAACCGGCAGCCCATCCCTAGTACAGAGTTCTGTTACACTACCCATCTACAATATTTATTCCTGTAACTACTATGTATCCCTCTATTTATCCATATGTTTATCTATCTATCCATCCATCTCTCTATTATCAATCCCTATTTCTATCCTTTAATCTATCTATCTAGTCCTCTATATAGTATCTATGGAGGCATATTTCTATCTATCCTCATCTCTATCTATCTCTATCATCTTTTATCTATCTTTCCAATGGAAACTGTTCTAGTGAAAAATAAGAGCTCGTAGGAAAGTTTTACATTTTCTGTTGTATGTGCACAACGTCAACGTATGTTCTGTGCGACAGGTTCCCTTTACATATTGTTTGCAGCTTGTGACACACTGGTAATTTGTATAGTGTCAGTGCAGACGGATTGTCTCGCGCATTGTGTATAATCTTTAATTTTAGATAAATTACAGTTATTATGTCGTGTAATGTGCACGTTCGGGGAAACGCTTCATTTCGCGGTGTTTTGACATTGTTTAAGAGCCTATAAACTGTTCAGCAATATTATGGTGATGGATTGCGATGGTAACCATGCAGGTTTGGTGGAAACAGCTTTGAGCAAGGCTTGAATTCTTTAAACATGCCCTTACAGACACCCTTGAATAATTCATGTCCTGCCTCCTGTGGTTTGCACGAACAAACATTTCTTGAAACAGTTTTTACAACGTGTGTGTTATTTTACACTATGAGTAATTACTAAAAAAAAAATGTGATTAAAAAATGAATTAAAGACAAGTACATTAATCGAAAACTAAATAACTGGTTAATTTGAGTGGATTCCGCATAATCTAAGAACCCCCCCCCCCCCCACACTGCATTAAAGCTATACTTTTGCCATAGGAGTCTGTCCATTGTACAGCACTACGGAGCTTGTTAGCACTTTCTAAGAACTTGTAACTGTAACTGTCAATGGACATTTTCCGCTACAATCGCTGGCTGCAGGTGCAATGCAATGACCATGGGGAAGCATACAGTTCAACCCCAAAAATTGCATTGATCACAATCCGTGTCACCATTGTTGATCCTACACCGTCCAGTCATCAGACCTTTCAACAATTTGTGAAAATGTCCTCTACAGCAACTCATTACAGGAATCCCATGACATTCTACCCAAGTGCTAACAAGACTAATGGCAATGGGACACCCATAGGCGTGTGCAGCCGTGTTGTAGGGTGTCCACACATGTTACACTTAATTTTTACATACAAACTCATAAGTCAGAAACTGTTAATTTTCCTTTTTCTTTATCAATAACCAAATAAGAAAAAAAAACTAAATTGTAGAAGGGGACCTAAAAGGTGAATGGCAGGAGCAAATAACCAAAGGAGTACACCCTTCTGTGCGCATCTCTGCCTGGGGCAATATATATATCCATTTAAGCTGGGGCAATATACTGTGTATATATATCCATGTGAACTGGAGCAATATATATATATATCCATGTAAGCTGGGGCAATATACTGTGTATATATATCCATGTGAGCTGGAGCAATATATATATATATCCATGTAAGCTGGGGCAATATACTGTGTATATATATCCATGTGAGCTGGAGCAATATATATATATATCCATGTAAGCTGGGGCAATATACTGTGTATATATCCATGTGAGCTGGAGCAATATATATATATCCATTTGAGCTGGGGGCCAATATATCTAATGTGAGCTGCCTGGGGGCAAAATATATACATCCATGTGAGCTGGGGGCAAATATATACAACCATGTGAGCCGGGGGAATATATATATATCCATGTGAGCTGAGGGCAAATATATATATATCCATGTGAGCTGGGGGCAAACATATCCACCTGTCACTGCGAACCCAACACCAGCTCTTGGCCAAAACTGGTAGAATGCCCCCCCTCCCGAAACCTGTGTCTGGATCCGCCCCTGTCACTGGTAATACCAGCTCTCTAGGTCAGTGGTTCCCACCCCTGGGCCTCAGGTCCTTCTAACGGAGCAGATTTTAAGGATTCCCTAGGGGAAATGCAGACTGAATCCTGCAATCACTGAGCAGCAAATCATATCACCCGTGCTGTGCTTCAGCTATCCTGCAAACCTGGCCTGTTAGGGTTCTGAGGATCTGAGTTGCGAAACACTGTTCTAGAGGATGCCTGAGGTGCTGGCACTTTTTAAAAGCAGCTGGGAATGTGTCTGAATGACATCTCGCCAACTGATCACGCAGGACACCTGAACTGCAGTAACTCCTTTTGACCAGCAGATGGCGACATTTATTACAGGTTTTTGCATTAAGGAATACATTGGGAATATTCCCAAAATATTTCTTACTGTATAATTAATTTAATGAGATTTTCAAAAAAAGAACACTGGTTCCTGACAGTGATTTTGTGGAAAATCCCTTGGTGATGAAGGGGTTAAGCACTGATGAATGCATGCGATGGCTCTTCTTCGCTTTGTGTATCCACCCATCACCGATATTATTAATAAAATGCAGCGTCTTATGAGTGTGTGACTATTTCCACTGGAATTCCATCTGTTTCTCCTCCTCATTGTCTCGCGTTGAATTCACCTCGAGCACAATATATAGCGGTTACAATGTCTCTCTGGAGGGACGTGAGATAAGATCCCTTGAATTAAATGGGAAATTGCTCGCCGCCATGACACTAACTCCCACATATTCTGTGCTAGGTTTCAGTGTAACAAGACGCGGCAAGTAAAATCAATATAATTGCCCTTTTCCCCCAATGCCTAAAAAGCTTTACTATGAAACGATCCACGCACACGTAATCTCACGCAGGCCCGGGCAGGTCTCCTGTAGTATTATCATTTTCCTAGCTGCACCTGGAGGCAGGAATTTGAGAATTTTACGTAACAAACAGTCAGTTTAAGTTATTCTTTCATTCATTCATAATATCAGATTGTTTTGGTAAAGGGACACTCTACTTAGCTCCCCTGATCTAGTTTTCCTCCACCCGGCCCAGCATCACCAGCAGCCGGGGATTTTGAATTTCCCGTCTGCCGATCACCAGATCAGTCGTTAGTGATGTCAGTACGCAGAGAGCCGACGTCACCCTCTGAGACCAATCGGTGTAATGAGTGGTCTCAGAGAAGCAGCCAATGGTTCGGATCAGCGCATCTCAGACCTATCATTCTGCGCAGGCGCTAAGGAACTTGTGCATGTAAAGTGCGCAAGTCCGTAGCGGTGCGCAAGTCCGTAGTGGTGCACAATTTGCGGTTTCTACGTTACACAAGCAGTGTAGGAGCACAAATTGCAGAAAAAAAGTTCCAGGGACTTCAGGGAATTATTTAAAATATATATATATTGGGCATAGGTTGCCGGCAGCCTCTGCGTAATTATTTAAGGGCAAAATAAAGGAAACTCTAATTTCGACAGAGTATTTCATTAAATAATGCTTATTTCTAAAGGAACCGGAAAAAGACTCTTGAAACATGTTTCTGCGCATTCGTATATTAACCCTGTCACTGTGGACGATGTGTGGGACGCGTCCGTAGCTTTCCTCCTGCATTGCACATGATGTGTCCTGCACGCTGTCCACAGTGGGCTGACATCTTGGGCCCTATTCCATTCCTGACGCTACAATGGAGACGGTAAGCAGGATAATGTGAGCTTGCAGATTTTCCCTTACCGTCTCCATGTTACCGTCGTATTCCGGGGATGGTGCTCTTTGAGCATCTCGCCCCGAAACGTAGAGCTAACCTCCCTGATACCCGCAGTAGCGCTTCCGCGCCAACGCAAGTATCAGCTCCTGAAATAGGACTCCCTGTAGGTTTGCACTTCTGGGTCGCAAGCTGTGCGCGAGATAGCTCAGCGCCGCAGAGTGATCGCCTAGGGAGACTAGGAACTATTTGTTCCCAGTCTCACTCTGCTCCCGGTGAGAAGAAGCGCCGGATTGAGCCGCCCTTTTCACCGTGGGATGAGGGGTGAGTATGGGATTTAATGGGGGGGTTTTTAGAGCGTGTTAAATTATTTTGCATTTGCAGAATCATTTAGCACCAACTTTTAGGAGGTAGTAAAAATTTTGGCTTGCGCGTCTCGGCAGTGAATTGCACCAGCACTTTGTAATGCCTCACTCGTCGAGACGCAAAAAGTAGATTGCGCTTCCCATGTTAGGTATAGGAGACGGTAAGAACAGTAAGCTTGCGCAAGCTGCGAGGCGCAAAACCTTGTCATCCGACTGCAGCGTCAGGATTGGGATATCAATGCCAGACATAAAACTTACTTCTCCTAGTGCAGGCGTCAGCAACCTTGGCTCCCTGATGTTTTGGGAACTACATCTCCCATGAGTCCGAGTCCCCCATTAGGCTGACTGAGCCACAAGGGAAATGTAGTTTCCAATACATCAGGGAGCCAAGGTTGCTGACCCCTGCCCTAGTGCAAAGCAGGCCCGGTGCACCCACTCGGCAAGCTAGGCAACCGCCTGGGGTGCAGCCGCCCCACACCCAGGTTCCATTATTGTACCCGTTCCTCATTGTCGGCTCGCAGACCCCCGCTAGCGGTGCAGAAGGTGGGTGTCTTATGGTGACACGCAGGCGCCACCTCATGAGGCTGATTTAAGAAAAAAGAGGCAGAAGAGAGAAAAGCACAGAAGAAAGAACGAATGAAAGAAAGGCACGAAAGAAAGAAAAAAGAGGCAAAGAAGAAAGAATAAAAGAGGCAGATGAAAGAAAGAAAGAGGCACAGAGGGTAGAGGAAAGAAAGAAAGATAAATCCCGGGCCCGACCAGTCTAGGGGTAAGATGGGCACCGTACGGCTGTGTGCGACCCCTGTACACAGTGTGTGTGTCTGCCCCCCTCCCTGGGCGCACAGTGTCCCCCCCGCATTTCAACAGTTAACAATTTTTTGGGGGGGGAGTGCAAGTACTTGATCTTGCCTAGGGCATAAAATAGTCTAGCGCCGGCCCTGGTGCTAACTATTACATATCGAGACGCTACATTAGCACCAACTGTGGAATAGAGCCCCTTGGATCCTGGATGTCAGCCCTCCTGCTGCAGTCTGAACACATCGCGTATACACACCGTGATGTCAGAAATGGGGATTCCCTCCGCCCTGCTGGCGATTCAGGTGCTCAGATTCATGCAGACATACCAGGTTCGGGCTTACCACTGGCAATCATCCTCACTAAGGGCTCGACATGGGCAGAAAACGTGAATTAGACCAGTACAGGTAATAAACTGGTCTCATAGTCTAAGTTCGTCCTCATTTGTGGTTTTTATCTTTAACTATTTTCCGATTCTCCTCCTATATATTGCTAATTTTACAAACCCTTTGCTGAGCATTACCCGTTGAGTCCTGGTGGAACCGTATAAAAAATAAATAAACTGACATAAATAAGGCCTTAAGTGTAGAGAATCGCGTGACAGCTAAACAGCATGCCAGGAAAAAACCTTATTACGGCTTGATTTGACAATATCCCTCCAGCCCTCGCATCATCTAACGTAGAAATGTTTAACTGGCATGCTAAATGCGAAATATGTAGACATCCGTTTTGGGGGATTTTGCACCATAAACACGTATACTGGATGACATCAGAATCCACACAACACATGTGAAAGGCAGTGTTGCTTGTACCAATACATTGTATTTGGGGAGGGGATGTTTGTTGCAGCAGAAGCTTTCACTAACAGGGTAATTCAAAGAGATCCGAATGGCTGGAGAAAGGGAACCGAACGCTGAAAATCAGTGTTCGGTTACCTTTCCTGGCCATTCGGCTATTCAGAGAGCAGGCAGTTCGCCAAATCCTGGCGAATTGCCTGCACATACGGTACCTGTTCGGTGCCTGTTCGAGGGCAGTGATTCCCCATAGAGAAGCAATGCTTCGTCTATTCAGAGAACACAAACCAGCAGTGAAAGGTTCCCCTAATGCCCTGCCATTCGGTGATTTAATTCGACAGGTTTATTCAGGAGAATCCCATAGGCTTCAATGTTAAAAATATTCCCGTTTTAATTCAATATCTAATAAACCGCTCATTATAAAATTCTGCAGTAAAGAGTCTCTTTATTTATAGATTTTTTAGAATATTTTAAGCATTTTTCTGGATTTTTTTTTAACTTTACTTATTTTTTCTGTAACAGCCCTCTTTATTATCATTCATTGGATTTTATATGTAAATTTCAGACATTTTCGCTCAGTAGTTTCATTGCAAACAGTGTTTCACTTTTCAAACATTCAAGCAAACTGTTTTACGAATATATTCACTGCATTTGTCTGCGGTGTCGGCTTTTTCCGGCGGCTTCGCTGCGTGTGATCGGCTCCTGCTCGGGTTTTTCCGGCGTTTTCGGCGGGTTAATCCAAATGTTTTTGCGGGGTTTTCGGCGTGCATTCGCTGGGTTTTGCGGTGAGTTTTCGTCGGGTTTGCGGCGGCCTTTCCCTGCAATTCGGGGGCCCTGTGGTATTTGCTGAATACACCGCTGGGTCGACGAAATGGGATCGGCAAAACGAGCCGAATTGAAGAGAACGAAAAGTCACCGAACGTGCAGTGACTTTTCGATTCTCTTTGAATTATCCTGTAAGGTTTTAAAAAAATAGATATTTTTGTATTATGAACCTATTAATCACCTTTCAATTATTGAGGTATACCTGTAGACACAAACTAAGAATGTCATGACGTCCCTTCCACCCCAAGGTGGGAACAGGTAAAGCTGAATAGGTGCTTTTTTGCAAGTCAAGTAAAATGATCTTTTTTGAAGGAAATTAGCTTTATTTACACTTCTCATCCCTTGAGGATGCATAGACATGATAAAAAACAATTCCGAATCGAAACAGACTTTCCAGTTTATTCAGCCTCACTTGATTTTTCGGATTAATTATTTGGGAGCAAATGAAAATTTTTTGAGCACAATCAAAACTTTTAAGGAGCAACTGAATTCGAATTGGAGCATTTATTCAGAAGCTTTCACATGTTGGGGTTAGTATTAGGTTAGTATTAGGCTTGGAGATAATATTGGGGTCGTATTAGGGTTAGTATTAGGGTAGCATTAGGACTAGGGTTAGTTTTAGGGTTTGTACTTAAGGATAGCTTACTATTTGTGCTTGTTGTAGGGTTATGTTTAGGGTTAGTATTAGGGTAGTATTAGGGTTAGGGTTAGTATTAGGGTTGGAGTTAATAATAGGGTCATGTTAGGGGTAGTATTAGGACTAGGGTTAGTTTTAGGGTTTGTACTTAAGGATAGCTTACTATTTGTGCTTGTTGTAGGGTTATGTTTAGGGTTAGTATTAGGGTAGTATTAGGGTTAGGGTTAGTATTAGGGTTGGAGTTAATAATAGGGTCATGTTAGGGGTAGTATTAGGACTAGGGTTAGTTTTAGGGTTTGCACTTAGGGATAGCTTACTATTAGGGTTGCACCGATACCGATACTAGTATCGATATCGGTGCCGATACCGGGTACTGCAGGAGTACTTGGTACTTGTGCAGTACCCCCGATATTTTTTTCCGATACCGGAAGCCGGCATTGAGCCGGCTTGCCGGTATCCTAGGGGCTGCGGCGGCTGTCCGAATGCTCTATCGGCATTCGGACAGGCCCTGCAGCTGCTCTCCTAACTTTGTTTAATACTTACCTTCCTTCAGCGACGCCGGGAAAGTCTTCGCGCGCACGCGCTCCTTGGAAGGACCCCAGCCGCGACCACGTGGGACCATGTGATCGCTGCTGGGGTCCTTCCAACGAGCGCGCGCGCGGAAGCTTTCCCGGCGTCGCTGAAGGAAGGTAAGTATTAAACAAAGTGAGCAGCTGCAGGGCCTGTCCGAATGCAGATAGAGTATTCAGACAGGCCCTGCAGCTGCTCTCCGCTCATACTTACCTTCCTTCAGCGACGCCGGGAAAGCTTCCGCGCGCGCGCTCGTTGGAAGGACCCCAGCCGCGATCACATGGTCCCACGTGGTCGCGGCTGGGGTCCTTCCAAGGAGCGCGCGAGCGCGAAGACTTTACCGGCGGCGCTGAAGGAAGGTAAGTATGAACGGAGAGTGGGGGGCATATCCATGAGCAGGGGGGCATATCCATGAGCAGGGGGGCATATCCATGAGCAAGGGGGGCATATCCATGAGCAGGGGGGCATATCCATGAGCCTGGGGGGCATATCCATGAGCAGGGGGGCATATCCATGAGCCTGGGGGGCATATCCATGAGCAAGGGGGGCATATCCATGAGCAGGGGGGCATATCCATGAGCAGGGGGGCATATCCATGAGCAGGGGGGGCATATCCATGAGCAGGGGGGCATATCCATGAGCAAGGGGGGCATATCCATGAGCAGGGGGGCATATCCATGAGCAGGGGGGCATATCCATGAGCCTGGGGGGCATATCCATGAGCAGGGGGGGCATATCCATGAGCCTGGGGGGCATATCCATGAGCAAAGGGGGCATATCCATGAGCAGGGGGGCATATCCATGAGCAGGGGGGGCATATCCATGAGCAGGGGGGGCATATCCATGAGCTGGGGGGGCAATTATCCATGAGCTGGGGGGGCAATTATCCATGAGCTGGGGGGCAATTATCCATGAGCTGGGGTCAGGATATCCATGAGCTGGGGCAATATCCATGAGCTGGGGCAAATCCATGAGACCTGGGGGCTTTATAGGAGGTCTGTTCTTATTGGAAAGCGTCACATGACATAAAATAAAAGTATCGGTAATTGGTATCGGTGAGTACTTGAACAAAAGTATCTGTACTCGTACTCGGTCTTAGAAAAGTGGTATCGGTGCATCCCTACTTACTATATGTGCTTATTGTAGGGTTATGTTTAGGTTTAGTAGTAGGGTAGTATTAGGGTAGTATTAGGTTTAGGGTTAGTATTAGAGTTTGTATTTAGAATTGGGTCACTATTTGTGTCTGTTTTAGGGTTAGTATTAGGGTCGTGTTAGGGTTGGGGTTAGTATAAGGGTTAGGATTAGTACTAGCGTGGTATTAGGGCTAGGGTAAGTTTAAGGGGTTGTTCTTAGTGATAGGTTACTATTTGTAAGTGTTTTAGGGTTACGTTTAGGGTTAGGATTAGTACTAGGGTTATATTAGAGCTAGGTTTAGTTTTAGGGTTTGCACTTAGGGATTGGTTACTATTTGTGCATGTTTAAGGGTTACCTTTATAGTTAGGGTTAGTATTAGTATTAGGGTTGGGGTTAGTATTAGGGTTAGGATAAGTATTAGGGTGCTATTAGGGCTAGGTTACGTTTTAGGGTTTGTACTTAGTGATAGGTTACTATTCATGCTTGTTTTAGGGTTATGTTTAGAGTTAGTATTACAATTAGGGTTAGTATTAGGGTTGTATTAGGGCTAGGTTTAGTTTTAGGGTTTGTACATAGGGATAGGTTACTAATTGTGCTTGTTTTAGGGTTAGGGATTATGTTTATCTTTAGGGTTAGTTTTAGGGTTGGATTACTATTTGTGCTTGTTTTAGGGTTAGGGTCACATTTAGGTTTAGGGTTAACCCTCACGTAAACCCTAATATTTTGTTACATTTTTTCTTCATGTATAGACAACAGATTCTGCATCTGGCAGAGAACCCTAACCCTAAAAGAATCCCTGACCCTGAAACTAACACAACTGTGTTACCGAAGTAACCTTCAAATAAAAGGGTCTATAAATTAAATGATTGCGATTAAAATTTGACCGTTCCTGAAAAGCTCTATCCCAAAAAACCGTCATAAGGCATCTAAACCAGAAGCGTCTGAATTGGAGCGGCGACTTTTATTCGGCGACTTTATCACTAAGTTTTTTCACGCGTCCAGAAGAGGGCGTAATGCATGACGAGATCCATGGTTATAGAATGTGCTTTGGCGATCTCCACTGAAAGTCCAATGGAAAATATGCTGAAACCAACGGTTAAAAACAACACTGGATAACTTTGACTGAAACACCATCGTAAACTATGGGGAATCAACATTGGCAGATACTATGGTGGAAAGAACAGTGGAAACCCCAAATGAAAACTATGTGGTGAACAACCCGACTGAACAATATGCCAGAAACTATAGCGGAAAGAATGGCGAAAACTACGACGTATTAGTGTGACAGTTACTACAGTGACAGCTCCCTAAATAGAGAATTCCCGCAGTTTCACTATAACTGCTCCACTGTAGCTCCATTGTAGGGGTCTGATAACTTTATATAACTATACGTGGGTCCTCAGAGAGGTCTAATAACTTTATATAAATATATACGGGGCCTCAGAGGGATCTGATAACTTTATATAAATATATATGGGGCCTCAGAGGGATCTGATAATTTTATATAACTATACAAGGGGCCTCAGAGGGGTCTGATAATTTTATATAACTATACAAGGGGCCTCAGAGGGGTCTGATAATTTTATAAACCGTAAATATATACAGGGCCATTATAAACCATTGTCTGATTATAAACCATTGTCTGGAAACTTATTCATTAACAGGACTATACACAGGACACGAGGTCACCCATTTAGACTGGACGAAAGGAAATTCAGCCTAAAGCATAGGAAGGGTTATTTTACGGTGAGAACAATAAAGCTGTGGAATTCTCTGCCTGTTGAGGTGGTTGGGTCAGAGTCTATACAGACTCTTAAACAATGACTGGATGACTTCCTGCAGACACAGAATATTAAGGGTTATAATATTTAATATGTGGGTAAAAGTTCTTGATCCAAGGAGAAATCTGACTCCACCTGGGGGCAAGAAGGATTGTTTTTACGCAGCATGTTGCATATTGGCGAGCGCTTCAGACTGGGGTTTTTTGCTTCTTTTGGATCAACCACAATAGGTGATGTGTGAAAGGCTGCTGAACTCGATTGAGGCAAGACTTTTTTCAGCCTATGTAACTGTGTAATCGCATGTAAATTGGCCATTAATGGGAGACCTTGAAGTCCTGACCTAAGATGTCATTATTCCTGCAGGGCATTATTAACGTGAAAAAAACAGCCTTCGTTAACTGCGAGATTTTCTCCTTTCATCCCTGAGTAATTAATGGGTGGAGTAACGCATCATTTTAATCTATTGTACAGACACAATGGGACAGACAGACTCATGAAGCCCATTGTCAACTCGTGGGAGATAATACTGTTAATACAAGACGTTTACTGCCGGGACCTGCACGGGATATTATGAGCGAACTTCTACCACGATCAGTTAAGGTGCTTGTAGTCGTGTTGCTCCCTTCATAGCCAGCATTATCTACGTAAATATTTTGTGTGATGTTCTTCAGTGCAAAGTAAACCCCTGGGTGTCAGCAAGGATTATTGGGGTTCAGAGCACTTTGTGAATATTTCCACCCCTCTAATACTGCGCCTGGTGTATGTGTTTGCAGGATGAGAGCCAAGTGATGGTGTCTGGTGTGAGGTTATACTTATATGTGTCTGTCTGTGAGTATTGTGATTGCGGATGGGAGTGGGTGCAGGAGCTGCGGGCAATGATAAAATGGCTCAATGGAGCAGCAGGGGATCAGGAAATTTAAGTGCACACCTCAGAGAATATATCAGTAAGAGGTTATGTTGCCATGTGCCTTAGAATCTTAAATAAAAAACATATAAACATTACTAGTTGCTATGCAGGATAAGTATCACCATGTAAAGTCTCCTTAACAAGCGCAAACGTAAATTTAAAATGTATAAAATCAAGCGTTAACAGCAAACTGCCAGTAACATAAGCTGCATGTGGCATAGTAGCTCTGAATGGTCCTCTATATCCTTGTTTTGGTTATTGCCGCACACATTCGAGTTATGTAAGGCTTCCTGCTCTAATCTCTAGGGGAAAAGTAATTCCATTGTAGTGCATTGAACGGTGAATATCACCTCCAGCCAGTAGATGGCGTGAGCATGGTTGGGAGTGTGGGGTCGTAGACAAGGAAGTGTAATGCTCCGTGGTACATCTCTATGATGCATGGAGAGACAGCAAAACGCTTCCTGTATCACCACCAGCTCTGGCGGTTAAATGTTGTTTTTCCATTTTACAGGTAAGACCAGTGAATGTTTAGATCTAACAAGCAACAGAAGCTTGCAGTGTGTTAACCTCCCTGGCGGTATTCCCAAGTGTGACTCGGGGTTAAATTTCGCTACCGCGAATGGTAACCCCGAGCCACACTCGGGCTGGATATTTACTCACCTCCTCCTGGCTCCCTCGCTGTCCCCCGCAGTGTGATCGTGGCGAGCTGCTTCCTGGAAGGCTCCCTGCGAGTCACATGGTGCAGGGTGGGCGGGAACCATCAGCAAACTTATAAACAATTCATAAAATACTGTACTCCAAAGTGCAATGTTTATGAACGGCCACTGGGTATTTTATTGAATATCATTTATTTGCATTATTTTGGATAATTATTTTTGGGATAATAAATTATTATTTCGTGTTTCAAACTTTATCGGACTCAGTGTATTTACTATTTTTTTATTTATTTATTTATTTATAAAGGATTTTACCAGTAAGGACTCTCTTGATTGCACGGATTTCAGTGCGTGATTCCTAATTATTACAGGCTAACTATGTACAAAAACACGTTTCCTTTAAAAAAAAATTGAGACGCTTTAGGCTAGGGTCAGACGAACGCATTTTCGCGTTGTCTGTGAAAAAGTGCGTTCGAACGAATGGACGCATTTTTTCAGGGAATACGCGATAGCGGTCATACTATGCGCATTTGCATCCGTGATTTTGTACGGATCATCAATAAAACACTTTGTGCATCTGGACGTTATGTTGGCCGGACATTAGCAGTGTCTGACATCTCCAATTCACACACACACGCCTCTAGCGGACGCAGCGCACTCTGTACAACCGTACTAGCGGTTTTACGTTCTCGACAAAATGCGTTCGTTTTCCACTTGCGTTGCGCAGCCGGACTTTTGTGCGACCGTACTTCGTATATTGGCCGTCATTGCCCGGCACTTGCTGCTACTACGGCCGTGATTAAGTGCGCCTGCACGCACGTTCGCACTGCGCTCGTCTGACCCTAGCCTTAAGGCTAGGGTCCGACGAACAGATGTTTCACGTCGTCCGTGAAAAAGTGCGTTCGAACGAATGGACGTATTTTTTCACGGAATACGTGATAGCGGTCATACGATGCACATTTTCGTCCGTGATTTTGTACGGATCATCAATAAAACCCTTTTTGCGTCTGGACGTTATGTTGGCCGGACATTAGCAGCGTCTGACGTCTCCTAATCACACACACACGCCGCTAGCGGACGCAGCGCACGCTGTTAGTCAGTACTAGCGGTATCACGTTCTCGAAAAAATGCGTTTGTTTGCCGCTTGCGTTGCGCAGCCGCACTTTCGTGCGGCCGTACTTCGTATATTGCCCGTCATTGGCCGTTATTTGCTGCTACTACGGCCATGATAAAGTGCGGCTGCACGCGCGTTCGCACTGCGTTCGTCTGACCCCAGCCTTAGACATGAAATTTTAAAAAAATTAGACCGCCAGGGAGGTTAAACAATAACAAAAGAGTGTGTTATTTTCCTTGTATCTGTGCTGTACAAAGTTTTTAAGCTAGTTCTGTTTATGTTGGTTAGCAATGCGGCCTGCTCAGTAATATCAAGTTGTTAGGTTACTTCTCAAGGACTCTTGTGCGGCAATATTATATTTCAAAACACTGGGCCACATTACAATCTTGTTGCTAACGTTAGCGCTCACCTGCGTGAGCATTAACGTTAGCCGCGGTGTCTACCGCATATTGCAAGTAACCCGTTTGCGTTTGGTACTGTCAAGCCCCCCCCCCCCCATGACAGCACTGGGCCTGCCATTCATGGCTCAGGCCTCTACTGTGTTTACGGTGACCAGGTGCTCCTCGTTTACCCCAGGAGCACATTCTCCATTTAAGCAGGGCACACCCCTTCCTCCAGTGCTGGTTCATTGAATATATGCATTTACCTGCCTGAAGCTAACAGCTTGTGTACCAGACCCTCTGCTTTCCATAGACCTGCTGATATCTAATGCCCATTGACCCACGGACTGCCACAGACCATGCTTCTTGATCTTCCTATGGTGCCAAGATCCCCTGCGGTGCCAAGACCCCAGCTGTGCCAAGATCCCCTGCGGTGCCAAGATCCCAGCTGTGCCAAGATCCCCTGCGGTGCCAAGACCCCAGCTGTGCCAAGATCCCCTGCGGTGCCAAGACCCCAGCTGTGCCAAGACCCCAGCTGTGCCAAGATCCCCTGCGGTGCCAAGACCCCAGCTGTGCCAAGATCCCCTGCGGTGCCAAGACCCCAGCTGTGCCAAGACCCCAGCTGTGCCAAGATCCCCTGCGGTGCCAAGACCCCAGCTGTGCCAAGATCCCCTGCGGTGCCAAGACCCCAGCTGTGCCAAGATCCCCAGCTGTGCCAAGATCCCCAGCTGTGCCAAGACCCCAGCTGTGCCAAGACCCCAGCTGTGCCAAGATCCCCTGCGGGCCAAGACCCCAGCTGTGCCAAGATCCCCTGCGGTGCCAAGATCCCCTGCGGTGCCAAGATCCCCTATGGTGCCAAGACCTACCTTCCTGTCCCATCTGTCTCGTGTCTTGTGTAAGTGTTGTCTCCTTGTATCCGTGTCCAGTATTTCCCTTGTCCTCTGTATTCAGCCCATAGCATCAGCCAGTCCTGTTTCCTGCATTGCTCTTTATTCCTGCTGTTTGCGTATCTCTATCAGGGCCGGATTAAGATCTCTATGGGCCTGGAGTTGAAGATTTTGGTGGGCTTTTTTTTTAATTTAGTGAAATGAAAGGATATTTTAGGTTATTGTGCAGATACGGATATATCTAACCAGGCAGATACTGTGTGAGTAAATTTACATTCAGATTTCAATCGTTTAAAGCATGTAAAATAATTTTTTCACATTTTATCATCCAAACCTTTGTGGTTATATATTCTATAGGGAATTCTTGTTAATTTTTATTAAATGGGATCCTGTTACTGCATTTTTCTGAGAAAATCTACAATTTTAACCAAAAAAATGAAATCTTTCCCTTGTGTTTTTTGAATAATATGACTATGTATAAAACACTGATCCTGCTCCCAGTGTGGGAAATGAGAAGGTGAGTAATGGCAGTGGTATTGCTCATTTTATAAGTGACAAATGGACAATGCCATTGCATTGGAACTAAAAATAAAAATATAAAGTTTTTGGGTTTTCCTTTTAGATTTTACATGGTCATGTTTGGTATTAATGCAAGGCCAGACGCTGACCTGTCCAATGACACCTCCCTTGACCTTGTGAGGTGTAAAGATTAGTAACGCAGGGTTCCAAAGTCACTCCCCCAGTGCACTTTGCTGCAGTGCGGTGGTTTATGTTTTTGGTGTAACAATTCGTAATAATGGATCGTGCCATCACCTCCACACTTGAGATGGTGAGTAAGTGTAGCATCATTGTTTACTTTATAATTGATAAGTGGAAAGTATTGCTGTGTTAGAAAGAAAAAATAAAGTAATATTTATTATTTTAATTTTATTGTTACATAAAACCTGGTCATGTTTCATATCACTGGAAAGGGCATGCTCTGGCCTTTCCAGTGATACCTCATATGACCCTGTAGCTGCTATGTTGTTGGAGATAATGGGGTCCACATTTTCATAAATGCAGACATTGTTATTTTTTCTTTGGGCCTATTCTGGGGCATGGGCCTGGAGCTGCTGCTCCATCTGCCCCTATGTTAATCCGGCCCTGATCTCTATAATAAACCCACCTGTTTATGCACCACATCTTGGCCTCCTTGTATATCTCACCGCATCCTGGGATCATCCCCTCGCAGAACCCTGACGGGTACCTTGTGCTTTTCAGCGCGAGGTTACTGTACTTTGCGTTCCCCATGTTAAGTATAGGGAGCACAAAGTGTTAATCAGCGTTAGGATTACAAAGTCCCAACGCTGATTAACGCCTGGCTGCGGTTAGTGGAAAGTTAACCAGAGCCAGGACTTGGTCTTAACGGATTCCGCTTCTGCAGAATCCGTTACCACCAGCCAAAAAAATAATATCAGATACTCCCCTCCTGTCCCGCGGCGAGGACCGCGACTCCATTAGCCTCCTCCCAAGGAAAAAGTTCCTCCAGTATCACTACGCCCCCTGCGTATCACTCGCGAGGCGAGATCCGGCAGGTTATGTGACCGCCGGCATCTGGCTCAATGGAGTCCTATGGACTCCATCGAGTGGATGCTCGCAGCTGCGCTCACAATGTTTATGTATAGGATGCTCGCGCAGGGTCACTCGCGTTGGACGTTAACGCGCATCGTTACTACGACTTTCCGGCAAATGCGCTGCGTGAAGCGTTTAATAGGGGCCGACATGTTGTTTCTTTTTACAGGTACACCAACTAATAAAAAGAGTGAGTTGCTTTATTGCAAACGTGCAACATGTAACTAGATTACTTGTGCATTACAAATAAAAACAAATTCTAAAACACGCTGCTGTTTATTCCTTTTGAAGTAATTGCATGTAAAAAGGAAAAATAAAGTTAGGTTTTTATCTCCTGTTTCCATTTTTCCCACAATGCAACATTTCACAAATCTTATGGCAAGACTCGCTTTATAGCTGTGGTATAGAATAACGAAGAGACAATAGGGCAGAAAAGGAATGTGTAAACATTGTTGTAGGGGATCTATTGTGTTGTCTAGTCTACCAGAGATAAGAGCTGGCAGCTGAATGATATCTGATAGTGTGCTTTCAAAACCTTAATATACCCCTGATAATGTCCTTTGTAGACATCCCACACAATGCAGTCCTTATTTGAGATCTGATCCGTAGAGCTCATTCTATATCCAAAAATATATTGTGTGACACTGAAAAGGCACTTCTTCTATAAATATATTATATGTGTCCCTATCCATTCTATGCCAAATGTGTATACTGCACAGTGAGGAGCAAGTGATGGAAATATACTGTGGGGGGGGGGGTTAAAACACAATATCACAGAATGGATGCACCCAGTGACACATATAGAGGAAAATATCACACAATGGATGCGCCCAGTGACACATATAGAGGAAAATATCACACAACTTGATGCGCCCAGTGACACATATAGAGGAAAATATCACACAATGGATGTGCCCACTGACACATATAGAGGAAAATATCACACAATGGATGCGCCCAGTGACACATATAGAGGAAAATATCACACAACTTGATGCGCCCAGTGACACATATAGAGGAAAATATCACACAATGGATGTGCCCACTGACACATATAGAGGAAAATATCACACAATGGATGCACCCAGTGACACATATAGAGGAAAATATCACACAATGGATGCACCCAGTGACACATATAGAGGAAAATATCACACAATGGATGCCGCCAGTGACACATATAGAGGAATATCACACAATGGATGCGCCCAGTGACACATATAAGAGGAAAAATATCACACAATGGATGCACCCAGTGACACATATAGAGGAAAATATCACACAATGGATGAACCCAGTGACACATATAGAGGAGAATATCACACATTGGATGCACCCAGTGAACACAATAGAGGAAAATATCACACATTGGATGCACCCAGTGACACATATAGAGGAAAATATCACACAATGGATGCACCCAGTGACACATATAGAGGAAAATATCACGCAATGGATGCACCCAGTGACACATATAGATGAAAATATCACGCAATGGATGCACCCAGTGACACATAGAGGAAAATATCACACTATGGATGCGCCCAGTGACGCATATAGAGGAAAATATCACACAATGGATGCGCCCAGTGACACATATAGATGAAAATATCACACATTGGATGCACCCAGTGACACATATAGAGGAAAATATCACGCAATGGATGCACCCAGTGACACATATAGATGAAAATATCACGCAATGGATGCACCCAGTGGACACATAGAGGAAAATATCACACTATGGATGCGCCCAGTGACGCAATATAGAGGAAAATATCACACAATGGATGCGCCCACTGACACATATAGAGGAAAATATCACACATGGATGCACCAGTGACACATATAGATGAAAATATCACACATTGGATGCACCCAGTGACACATATAGAGGAAAATATCACACAATGGATGCACCCAGTGGACACATATAGATGAAAAATATCACACATTGGATGCACCCAGTGACACATATATAGAGGAAATATCATACAATGGATGCACCCAGTGACACATATAGAGGAAAATATCACGCAATGGATGCACCCAGTGACACATATAGATGAAAATATCACGCAATGGATGCACCCAGTGACACATATAGATGAAAATATCACGCAATGGATGCACCCAGTGACACATATAGATGAAAATATCACGCAATGGATGCACCCAGTGACACATATAGAGGAAAATATCACACAATGGATGCACCCAGTGACACATATAGATGAAAATATCACACAATGGATGCACCCAGTGACACATATAGAGGAAAATATCACGCAATGGATGCGCCCAGTGACGCATATAGAGGAAAATATCACACAATGGATGCGCCCAGTGACACATAGAGGAAAATATCATGCAATGGATGCGCCCAGTGACGCATATAGAGGAAAATATCACACAATGGATGCGCGCCCAGTGACACATATAGAGGAAAATATCACACACAACTTGATGTGCCCAGTGACACATATAGAGGAAAATATCACACAATGGATGTGCCCACTGACACATATAGAGGAAAATATCACACAATGGATGCACCCAGTGACACATATAGAGGAAAATATCACACAATGGATGCGCCCAGTGACACATATAGAGGAAAATATCACACAATGGATGCGCCCAGTGACACATATAGAGGAAAATATCACACAATGGATGCACCCAGTGACACGTATAGAGGAAAATATCACACAATGGATGCACCCAGTGACACGTATAGAGGAAAATATTTTCTTAACTAAACAAACCAGAGAAAAATAAAACACACGTAAGATATCAGCAACATCAAATAAACATAATGAGGACATTTCATTTTTTGTGGTAGTGGCCCTTTAATTATCACATTGAGCATTGTGTCTTTTTTTTTTTCTTTTTCAACTTCTATGTAAAAGGGAACCTGAAAAGATTAGGGATCCTAGAATTAACACTCAATGGAGTGCATGAGTTGCCTTATTGTGTTCGGGTTGGAGATAAATTGTCTAATTTTACACGATAAAGTTTGACTCCACTACTCGATTACAAGTCTACCCAATGGTTATCACATGAGGGGTTATTCAGAGAGCACCGACCTGTCGCCGACATTTTGGTACTCTCTCGTTCCCCACCCTGCGGTGTATTCAGCATGCTCCGCAGGGCCCCCGGAGTGCAAGGAAAACCTGTCGAACACTCGCCGAACACTCACCAAAAACCCAAAGAAACTGCTGCAAAACCACATTGAAGACACCGGATAAAGGCGACGCGCTGACGATCACAGCGCAGACCAGCCGCCGGAAAAAGCCGACAAGCTGACGAACGGGGTAAAAAATATTTAAAAAAACAGTACGCTTGAAAGTTTCAAAATTGAAACACTGTTTGTAAAAAAAACTTACTGAATGAAAACGTCTGAAATTTACACAAAGAATCCTTTGAATGATAATAAAAAGGTCTGTTACAGAAAAAAAACGCTATAAAAAGAGGGAAAAAAAATTGTGCTGAAAAATGCCTAAAAGATAAAAAAAATCAAAGAGACTTTTTACTGCAGAATAAAATAATAAATGGTTTATTAGCTATTGTATTAAAACGAGAATATTTTTAACATTGAAGCCTATGGGATTCGCCTGAATAAACCTGACGAATGAAAACACCGAACAGCAAGGCATTTCGGCAACTTTTCACTGCTGTTCGGTGTCTGTGAATAGATTAACCCTTTCGCTGCTGAGGCTTTTCACACCCCTGTGCTGAGCTAATTTTTACCGGTTTTGCTCATCAGGTTTAAATGCGTTTTGAAGGCTTATTTTAGTATATGACCCAGACATATTATATATCGTTCTTTCCGTCAGACTCGGCAGATTCATAATATGTCATTATTATATGTATACGTCATGTCCTGTCTGTATATTATAACAAAAAATGCAATAAAATATGAATTTTCAATAATTTACAACGTGCAAAGTGGTTTTTTTCACTTTTTAACATGCGAGCAATTGCGGTTATATTTTGTATGGGGTGCACTTGTTAAAAAAATTAGAGATGGGGTCTCGTTACATTTTTTTTGGGGAAAATTACGCGATTTTTAACAAACGCACCGCATACAAAAATCGTTAGTGCAGCATTATTGTTCACATTATAATTGAAATGGGAACAATATTGCTGCATTAACGAACCAAAAAAAAAAAAATTGTTTATTTTTTTTATAATTTTTTTTTAAATATCTTTTATTTTTTATTTTTTATAAACTTTTTTCATACTCATGTTTGATATTGTTGGAACGGCCATGCTCTGGCCGATCCAACAATACCAAACATTAACCCCTAACTGCCACGGATCGGGAGATAGGGGGTTCATTGGAACCCCCTATCTCCACCATTGGTGGCAGTTAGGGGTTAACTCCAGGACTGCGTCATGGTGCTATGCACCATGACGCCAGTCCTCAGGGGGCATTCCCGGAAGCTTGGCTGACATCCAAGATGTCGGCCAGCTCCGGAAAAGGATCACGAACGGCGCTTTTCAGCGCCAATTCGTGATCCGGCCCCCATGGGGTTAATGCCAGGTACCATTTGGAAGGGCAGGCTGTGCCCTTCCAAACGGTGCCTGGGTTAACCCCCTGCACGCCGCCGATCGGGAGGAGAGAGTCCGAAGGACCTCCCCCCCCTCCCTTTCAGGCGCCTCCTCCGCACATTTATTTATTTATTTGTAAAGGATTTTACCAGGAAGGATACATTGAGATTTCTCTCGTTTTCAAGTATGTCCTGGGTTCAAGAACATTGAGGTTTTACAGTTACAGAAATACAAAGTAATACAATGCAAGATATTAAAAAAAAAAACAACACAAATATACAGATTAACAGAAAAATATGTAGGAAATCTAGTCACTGTTACATGTTTACAGGCGCATTCTGTATATAGTCACTGTGTTACATGTTTACAGGCGCATTCTGTATATAGTCACTGTGTTACATGTTTACAGGTGCATTCTGTATATAGTCACTGTTACATGTTTACAGGCGCATTCTGTATATAGTCACTGTGTTACATGTTTACAGGTGCATTCTGTATATAGTCACTGTGTTACATGTTTACAGGTGCATTCTGTATATAGTCACTATGTTACATGTTTACAGGTGCATTCTGTATATAGTCACTATGTTACATGTTTACAGGTGCATTCTGTATATAGTCACTGTTACATGTTTACAGGCGCATTCTTGTATATAGTCACTGTGTTACATGTTTACAGGTGCATTCTGTATATAGTCACTGTGTTACATGTTTACAGGTGCATTCTGTATATTTAGTCACTATGTTACATGTTTACAGGTGCATTCTGTATATAGTCACTATGTTACATGTTTACAGGTGCATTCTGTATATAGTCACTATGTTACATGTTTACAGGTGCATTCTGTATATAGTCACTGTGTTACATGTTTAGAGGTGCATTCTGTATATAGTCACTGTGTTACATGTTTACAGGTGCATTCTGTATATAGTCACTATGTTACATGTTTACAGGTGCATTCTGTATATAGTCACTGTGTTACATGTTTACAGGTGCATTCTGTATATAGTCACTGTGTTACATGTTTACAGGTGCATTCTGTATATAGTCATTGTGTTACATCTTTACTGGGGCATTCTGTATATAGTCTCTGTGTTACATGTTTACAGGTGCATTCTGTATATAGTCACTGTGTTACATGTTTACAGGTGCATTCTGTATTGAGGTATGTTAGTAAGGAGCTCTTGAGTGACTTAAGACTGGGGGAAGATTTGATGGTGTCTGGGAGGTTATTCCATAATTGTGGTGCTCTGTAGGAAAATGAGGACCGAGCCACTTTCTTTTTGTATTGTGGTATTGCAAGTAAGGTGCTGGTCTTGGATCTGAAGTTATAGGATGAGGGAGCTGCTGGGGGAAGCAGTCTATTCAGGTAGGGTGGCAGCTTCCCAGACATGCTCTTAAACACCAGGCTGGAAAGGTGAAGGATGCGTCTAGATTCCAGCGACGGCCAGTTTAGCTCTTTTAACATGTCATAATGGTGGGTCATGTAGTTACATTGTAGCGCAATGAAAGGGGGCGCCCCCGCAATGACACCTAATTACTCCGGCGGCGGTTCCGGGTGCTGGGCTGAAATCGAGGATATCAGCCTGCACCGGGGGGGCCAGCGATCGGCCGGAACCCAGCCAAACGCTGACCCCAAAGGGAGGACGCGCTCAGCGCGTCCACCGCAAGGAACGATACCTGCGGTTGGACGCGCTGAGCGCGTCCTTAGCAGCGAAGGGGTTAACCATTGCTTGTCTATGGGGGATGTCACTGCCGTCGAACAGCACCATACGTGCAGGCAATTCGCCAAAATTTGGTGAACTGCCTGCTCTCTGAATAGCTGAACGGCCCCCGAAATGTCACCGTACGCTGAATTTCAGTGTCAGGTTACATTTCGGCGACATTTTGGACCTCTCTGAATAACGCCTATGGGAATGTTAGGGGGACAGCACAATCTTATTGAAGAACACTCAAACCCTGTCAGTCCTAAGTCAAACATGTGTCTTTCTGCTGTTCTAGAACCAAGAACCAGGAGTATGTGATACATTGTGGTCGGCATATCTGTAAGTCTAGAACTAAAATGAAATACCACTCGTCTTAATAAGTGTGGGGTTAGTGAAAAGCACTTTAACAATCAGACAGGTTTATTGGCCCCCGGGGAGGTTTAAGTGAATAGACAATAACACGTTGGTGGATGACAGATACTGATCCTGGGAAACAGCCGGCATCTCACAATCTGTGGTTTAACCTCTCTTATGTAACTACAATAAATGTGCTTTTAATTTTCACATGTCACTAGTTTAAGATATGGTTTCCAGTCCCAGGTCCAGCAGTAAATTGGGAGCTGTAGCTCTCATAAATAATGTTATGGGTGATTCACCAACACCACAATTGTTAATACACTCTATAGAAATCCATTGTGTTGCCGTATCACAGACCATACATATAATATCAGAAGGATGAGGCACTATATCGCCCTGCGGGTTCTTTTTTGCAGTAGGAGCAGGAAGCAATGGATTCCAGTGAGACCTGCAGGTGAGACTTACAGGTAAGTACATATTTAATATATTATTATTTTTACTTGGTAAACATGATTTTGTCTTAACAATGGTCACTTTACAGTGTCCTATGAAAAGTCACACCTCCTGGCTGAGAGTAAAGCTGTGGCAAAAAAAGACACGGATTGCTTAAATTTAGATGCTTCAAAAAAAAAAAGTAATTCTTGATTCAAAGAAACAGCACACTGACGTTTTTTTGTGTAGCAAAGCACCACACTACAGTGCAAAAAAAGACACTCCTTTTAATGTTAGGGTTCACGCTTATTTTTGGATTAGGGTAAGTACTAGGGTTAGGATAAGTATTAGGCTAGGGTCAGACGAACGCATTTTTCACGTTGTCCGTGAAAAAGTGCGTTCGAACGAATGGACGTATTTTTTCACGGAATACGCGATAGCGGTCATACGATGCGCATTTTTCGTCCGTGATTTTGTACGGATCATCAATAAAACCCTTTTGCGTCTGGACGTTATGTTGGCCGGACATTAGCAGCGTCTGACGTCTCCCAATCACGCAAACACGCCGCTATGCGGCCGCAGCGCACTCTGTACGTCAGTAGTAGCGGTTTGACGTTCTCGAAAAAATGCGTTCGTTGGCCACTTGCGTTGCACGGACGAACTTTCGTGCGGCCGTTCGTCATATGTTCCCCGGCATTGGACGTCATTTGCTGCTAGCACGGCCGTGATTTCGTGCAGCTAAACGCACGTGAAAAATGCGTTCGTCTGACCCTAGCCTAAGGGTAAGTTTTGGGTTAGGAATAGAATTTGGGTTAGTATTAGTGTTAGTATTAGTGTTAGGTTTAAGGGTAGTATTTTGATTAGAGTTATTAGTTGAGTTAGGGATAGTATTTGGGTTAGGGTTAGTATTAGGGTTAGGGTTTGTATTCGGGTTAGGGCTAGTATCAGGGTCACAGTTGGTATTTGGGTTAGGTCTAATATTTGGTAAGATTAAAATTACAGCTAGGATTGGTGTCAGGTTTAGGGTTAGTATTTGGGTTAGTTAGTAGAAGGATTAGAATTAGTGCTTGGGTTAGGCTTAGTATGTGGGTTAGGGTTAGTATAAGGGTTATTATTAGTGTTAGGTTTAAGGTTAGTATTTGGATTAGAGTTATTGGTAGAGCTAGGAATAGTATTTTCGCTAGGGTTAGGGTTTGTATTTGGGTTAGGGCTAGTATCAGGGTTACAGTTGGTATTTGGGTTAGGTTTAGTATTTGGCTAATATTTTGGTTAGGATTAAAATTACAGGTAGGATTAATGTTAAGATTAGAGTTAGTATTTGGGTTAGTAGTAGGATCAGTGGCAGCTGGTTACATTTCTAGTTGGTGGGACACCAGACTGGAAACATGAATGTTTTTAATCATGAATACGAATATGTCTATATGGCGCTACTACCTTCAAAATATGTGGACGATCCCATATATAGGGAATAAATCTTATAGATATATCCCCATTAACAAAGCAAATAAAATGGCCTCAAATTCAATAATTACAAGTGTAATTCAGAAATTAGCCACAAGATGTGCACATAAAACATTATTCCGTATAAAAATTCTAAAAGTGACTTTATTATTATTTGCTAAAAACAAAACCTGAACGCTTATCTCACCCATTATATTTTTATTAACTCTGAGCATACAAAACTTCAGTGTTGGAAAAAAGAAATCCTGTTTACTACTGCACATTTATTTTATTATTTTTTTTATTTGTATTTAGCACATTAAGGCAAATGTTGTGTGCGGTTTCAGACATTATATGGTTAAGGCAGGCACCTTGTGTGTGCAGCAGGAAAAAAAGGAAACATTTATATCAGCATTCCAGCCTCAACAGAGCTTTTATGGATGTTTGTGTGACCATTGGCAGAGCTCAATTAGCCAGCAGCAGGATAATTATCCAGCAGTAGGAGACCTGATAACAGTGAGGTTTGTGTTTTGAAAATCACCTTATCAGATTTCTGGACACTGGTCAGAAACAAGTAGACCCATAATCTTTCTTAATTTTTTTTTACTTTGCCTGGCAACTGTTTATTTATTTATTTATTTATAAAGGATTTTACCAGGAAGGATACATTGAGATTTCTCTCGTTTTCAAGTATGTCCTGGGTTCAAGAACATTGAAGTGTTAGGCTAGGGTCAGACTGAGGCAGTGCGAACGTGCGTTCTGGCGCACTTAATCACGGCCGCACTAGCAGCAGATGCCGGGCAATGACGGCCAATATACGAAGTACGGTCGCACAAAAGTCCGGCTGCGCAACGCAAGTGGAAAATGAACGCATTTTTTCGAGAACGTTAAACCACTAGTACTGACGTACAGAGTGCGCTGCGTCCGCTAGCGGCGTGTGTGCGTGAATTGGAGACATCAGACGCTGCTAATGTCCGGCCAACATAACGTCCAGACGCAAAAAGGGTTTTATTGATGATCCGTACAAAATCACGGATGAAACTGCGCATAGTATGACCGCTATTGCGTATTCCGTGAAAAAATACGTCCATTCTTCGAACGCACATTTTCACGGACAACGTGAAAAATGCGTTAGTCTGACCCTAGCCTAACAGTTACAGAAATACAAAGTAATACAATGCAATATATTGAAAAACCACACAAATACACAGATTAACAGAAAATAAATATGTAGGAAATATAGTCACTAGTTACATGTTTACAGGTGCATTCTGTATTGAGGTATGTTAGTAAGGAGCTCTTGAGTAGGGATGTGCACCGATTTTTTTTTCGATTCGATTCGATTTTTCGAATTTTTAAACTTTTCGATTCGGCTCGTTTCGACTGCTTTCCGTTTCGATTCGGTTCGGTTCGATTCGGTTTTCGGGTACATTTATTTTTCGGAATATCGACCATTTTTCGTATTTTCGGGTCACTTTACTAGGTTTCTGTATCGACTTTTCGTTATTTCGGAAAATTTTCGTTTTTCGGAATTGTACATGGTTTTCGGCATATCGCCAATTTTTCGTATTTCGGAACTTTTCGTATTTCGGAACTTTTCGTTTTTCGGAATTGTACATGGTTTTCGGTATATCGACAATTTTTCGTTTTTCGGAACTTTTCGTTTTTTCGGAACGTCTGTTCTCGTTTCAAAGCTGTCTAACTCTATTCGTTTTGATGAAAAAACTACTATGGTTTACTTTTTTAATACTACTTTATATATTTTTTATAATAAATTTTTGGTTTGTTTTTCGGATCCGATAATTCATTCTGTCGATACGATAATTCTGGCGATTCTATCGTGTTTTTTTAATTAACCCTTTCGCTGCTGAGGCTTTTCCCGTCCCTGTGCTGAGCTAATTTTTACCGGTTTTGCTCGTCATGTTTAAACGTGTTTTGAAGGCTTATTTTAGTATATGACCCAGACATATTATATATCGTTCTTTCCGTCAGACTCTGCAGATTCATAATATGTCATTATTATATGTATACGTCATGACCTGTCTGTATATTATAACAAAAAATGCAATAAAATATGATTTTTCAATAATTTACAATGTGTAAAGTGTTTTTTTTTCACATTTTAACATGCGAGCAATTGCGGTTATATTTTGTATGGGGTGCGCTTGTTAAAAAAATTAGAGATGGGGTCTCGTTACATTTTTTTTGGGGGGAAATTACACGATTTTTAACAAATGCACCGCATACAAAAATCGTTAGTGCAGCATTATTGTTCACATTATAATTGAAATGGGAACAATATTGCTGCATTAACAAACCAAAAAAAAGAAAAAAAAATTTTTTTTTTCTTTTATAAATTTTTTTAAATATTTTTTTTATTTTTAATTTTTTTAAAAAAACTTTTTTCACTATAGTGTTTGGTATCGTTGGAACCAAACTTTAACCCCTAGCTGCCACGGATCGGGAGATAGGGGGTTCATTGGAACCCCTATCTCCACCATTGGTGGCAACTAGGGGTTAACTCCAGGACTGGCGTCATCGTGCTATGCACGATGACGCCAGTCCTCAGGGGGAGTTCCCGGAAGCTTGGCCGACATCCGACATCCTCATGGATATGCCCCAGCTCCTCATGGATATGCCCCAGCTCCTCGTGGATATTGCCCCAGCACCTCATGGATATGCCCCAGCTCCTCGTGGACATGCCCCAGCACCTCGTGGACATGCCCCAGCTCCTCGTGGACATGCCCCAGCTCTCGTGGATATTGCCCCAGCACCTCGTGGATATGCCCCAGCTCCTCGTGGACATGCCCCAGCTCCTCGTGGACATGCCCCAGCACCTCGTGGACATGCCCCAGCTCCTCGTGGACATGCCCCAGCTCCTCGTGGATATTGCCCCAGCACCTCGTGGATATGCCCCAGCTCCTTGTGGACATGCCCCAGCACCTCGTGGACATGCCCCAGCTCCTCGTGGATATTGCCCCAGCACCTCGTGGATATGCCCCAGCTCCTCGTGGACATGCCCCAGCACCTCGTGGACATGCCCCAGCTCCTCGTGGACATGCCCCAGCTCCTCGTGGATATTGCCCCAGCACCTCATGGATATGCCCCAGCTCCTCGTGGACATGCCCCAGCTGCTCGTGGACATGCCCCAGCTCCTCGTGGATTTGCCCCAGCACCTCATGGATATGCCCCAGCTCCTTGGGACATGCCCCAGCACCTCGTGGACATGTCCCAGCACCTCGTGGACATGCCCCAGCTCCTCGTGGATATTGCCCCAGCACCTCATGGATATGCCCCAGCTCCTCGTGGATATGCCCCAGCTCCTCGTGGACATGCCCCAGCTCCTCGTGGACATGCCCCAGCTCCTCGTGGATATTGCCCCAGCACCTCGTTAGTGCAGCATCATTGTTCACATTATAATTGAAATGGGAACAATATTGCTGCATTAACGAACCAAAAAAAAGAAAAAAAAATGTTTATTTAATTTTTATAATTTTTTTTAAAATATATTTTTATTTTTAATTTTTTTAAAAAAACTTTTTTCACTGTAGTGTTTGGTATCGTTGAAACGGCCATGCTCTGGCCGATCCAACCATACCAAACTTTAACCCCTAGCTGCCACGGATCGGGAGATAGGGAGTTCCAATGAACTCCCTATCTCCACCGTTGGTGGCAGTTAGGGGTTAACTGTAGGACTGGCGTCATCGTGCTACGCACGATGATGCCAGTCCTCAGGGGGAGTTCCCAGAGGCTTGGCCGACATCCAAGATGTCGGCCAGCTCCGGGAAAGGATCACGAACCGGCGCTTTTCAGCGCCGATTCGCGATCCAGCTCCCCAGGGGTTAATGCCAGGCACCATTTGGAAGGGCAGGCTGTGCCCTTCCAATTGGTGCCTGGGTTAACCCCCGCAACGCCGCCGATCGGGAGGGAGAGAGGTCGCGATGACACCTAATTTCACCGGCGGCGGTTCCGGATGCTGGGCTGACATCGAGGATGTCAGCCCGCACCGGGGGGGCCAGCGATTGGCCGGAACCCGGCCGAACGCTGACCCCAAAGGGAGGATGCACTCAGCGCGTCCTCCGCATACCAGCAGCCATGCGGAGGACGCGCTGAGCGCGTCCTCCGCATCGATGTGTTTAACAGTGTGGAAACCAAGCAATACATAATTAACTTATTAACGTAAAGCAACGCACACAAACAGGAAAATATAGAAAAAATAGAAAATTTATTTACAAAATGGGGAAGGGAAGGGAACATGCCAAGGATGGCAAACTGCCCAACAGGGGCACAAACAACACAAACAAACATACATTTTAGAATTACTGGCATTTGAGGAGATGTTGGAGCTGGTCCGCATCTTTGATTACAAAGATTATGACTGCCGTAAGGGCCCTTACGGCAGGAAGAATAATTTTAGGAAGGATCGTATCATTGACAAGCTACGCGCACCACCATCCTGGAGGTGTTTGGGAAAGACGGGACGAAGGACCAGATCAGAAAACGCTGGTCCGACCTCAAAGCAGGCGAGCAGGAGCAGCTGAGGCACATCCGTATTGTCCTACTGCCGCTCCAGGATGTCCGCGGTGTTAGTAAGGTGTTCCCGGAGTTCCTGCAGCAGTTCCTGGATGGAATCCAGTGTCCTGACTGCCAGGCGAAGCTCGCCAATCGCCTCTTGATTGCTCGGTCTGGCTTCTTCGATATATCCAATAAATGAAAGAAGGAAAATACAGTAAGTAAAGCAGGTTTCTATTTTTGACTGAAAGTCTTGAAAAAATATAACAGTAGTATATACCAGAGCTGGCGGCCTCCTCCTGCTCCTCCTCCGACTCCTCCTCCCCCACCACCACCGTCTGCATATCCAGTGCTATATGTAAGAAATTAAAGAAATAAAAAATACAGTAAACAAAAAATGTTTCTGTTTTTGACCAAAAGTCGTTGCTAAATAAAACAGTATATACCAGCGCTGGTGGACGCCCGTGGCTCCTCCTCCTCCTCCGCTGGGGCACTGGTCCCTGCCCGGGCAGATTCGGCGTCCTGTGCCCTCTTCCTGTCTTCTGCCAAATCCAAAAAATATAACACGTAAATAATGCAGACTGGAAAAAATGGTATATCTATACAATATATTGCCGAAAGTATTGCGAGACCCCTCCACTACCCCACTACCAGCTTAACCCACCACTACTCCCATCTCATAGGTCTAAAGTCACAAAATATTTATTTATTTCCTCTGCACATAGACATATATTACCGTTCATTTATATATTTTTTTTCAGAAGTAAACATTACGTTTATTCAATAAAAACTATTATTTGTGTTGTGTGCATACAAAGCGCATTGTGCGACTGCTTTTAGTTATTTTATAGAAGGCCTCAGCCTCAGTTTCACTTTCAGTTTCTGCTAATAATAAAACTGGATATTGCAGAAACAACAACAGAAATCCACCATTTTGTTTTGAAATTTGCATCTAAAGCATTCAATGACACTGCTGCAGCAGCTGCTGAGGCTGTATTGAACGCAGCTCTGTTTGGATGCACTTTCAGAAGAACTACATGTCCCATCCTATCACTAAGGCTAGGGACAGATGAGCGCATTTTCTGCGGCCACCGTCAAAATGTACGTCGATGCGTGCGCACACATTTTTTCACGGAATACGCTTAAGTGGTCAGACGACCACAGTCGCACAGTCGCAGGTACTCACCAACGCAATTCTAGGGAAATCCGGCTGTTTGAACGTTATGTAGGCCGCACACTAGCAGCGTCTGACGTCTCCTAATCACGCACACACGCTGCCATGCGGCCGCAGCGCACTCTGTACGTCTGTAGCAGCGGTTTCACGTTCTGAGAAAAATGCGTTCATTTGCCGGTTGCGTGGTGTCGGCGCACTTTTGTACGCACGTACTGCGTATATTGGCCGTCATTGGCCGTTATGTGCTGCTACTGCCGCCGTGATTTAGTGCGCCTGCACGCGCGTTCCGACTGCCCCACTCTGACCCTAGCCTTAGCAAAGACGCAGAGATTTTTATTGATGCGCAGGTGGGAGTCAATATTGGGCAAGCTGCGGGTCATCTCGTATGCATCACTCAATCACAACCCCCCCCAGCACACTACAGACTATACACACAGTGCCAAAAGAAATCCAGCATTGTAACTTCATCTACATACATCAAATGTCACAATTTTCACGAATACGTAAAATCACAAAAAAGAAGAGCTATGGCAAAAATGCATGTATGACGAGTTGTGAAAACGCAAAGCTATACACAATCACATTGCATGAAAAAAGGACTAGATAAATAAACGTATTTCTGTGCACATTAGCACATGCAAGCACATTATTATTATTATACAGGATTTATATAGCGCCGCCAACAGTTTGCGCAGCGCTTTACAATATAACATGACACTTACGTTTCGCTATGACGCGGCGGATGCGTTTCAGCTGCTCCTGCTCACGAACTTTTAAATCAGACCAGCGTTTCCGTAGCTGGTCCTTCGTCCGGTCCTTCCCAAACTTCTCCAAAATGGTGGCGCGTAGCTTGTCCAGGATACGATCCTTCCTGGCGTTATTCTTGCTGCGGTAAGGTCCCTTCTGGCAATCGTAATCTTTGGTATCAAAGATGCGGACCAGCTCCAACATCTCCTCAAACGCCATATTTTGGGCGCGTTTTTTCCTGGGTGCAGGTGGAACTTCTTCATCAAGAGATGAAGAGGAGGTCTCCTCTCTGGCAGCGGCCATTATGAAGAATAATAAAAAAAAAAAATGTTCAAAAAGTTGTCAATAAAACTGGCTCAATAAAGTTACGACATGTGCGCGCGCGCGCATGCGCGACCCGCGGACGAATCGGATCTGACCAAAATACGAAAATTCTGATCGGATCTTTGGAAACAATAAAAAAATTTACAGAATCAGCCATATAACCGATACTAGTTAAATATACGATGTCCAGACTTACCGAAATGGAACCGAAATCCCGAATGGAACTGAAATCATGAATAGAGGGAAAATAAATTTCGATTTGACACATTTCAAGTCCATTCGAAATTCCGAAAAATTTTCGATTTGGTAAACTTTTCGTTTTTTTCGGAAAGTCTGTTCTCGTTTCAAAGCAATAGATTTCGATTTGACACATTTCAAGTCCATTCGAAATTCCGAAAAATTTTCGATTCGGTTCGGAAACCTGTTCGGATTCGACTTTTTCGGATCTAAAAAATTTCGGATTTTCGGCCGAATCGAAAGACCCGAATCGGGAAATTTCGTGAAAATTCCGAAATTCCGAAACCCGAAACGCACATCCCTACTCTTGAGTGACTTAAGACTGGGGGAATATTTGATGGTGTCTGGGAGGTTATTCCATAATTGTGGTGCTCTGTAGGAAAATGAGGACCGAGCTACTGTCTTTTTGTATTGTGGTATTGCAAGTAAGGACACTGCTTAAAGGGACATAACACATTTTATCAATCAGGCACATGTTAAATGGCATAGAAAACAGCAGAAAAAAATGATGTTGTTTAACCTCCCTGGCGGTCCGATTCTGACATATTTTATATGTCAGAATCAGTCCTATTTATTTCGGCCACACTCGGGCCAATACTGACTTGTCCTGCGCTCCCTCGCTGTCCCCGCAGTCACACTGCAGTTGATCGCGATGTCACACTTCCTGGTTTCACTCCTCGCGAGAAGAGATCCAGGCAGTGTGACTTTGCGAGCAGCTGGAGGAGACTGCGGGATCAGCGAGCGAGCGCAGGACATGTAAGTATACAGCCCGAGTGTGGCTCGGGGATACCGCTTTCGATAAAAAAGTTAACCCCGAGCCACACTCGGGAATACCGTCAGGGAGGTTAAACTTTTAATATTTTTTTAATTCCAAAAAACCTGGTAGGGCGCTGCCCCTTTTATCCATATGGACGAGCCACCACTGAGTAGGATTAGGGTGAGTATTTGGGTTAGAGCTAGAGTTAGTATTTGGGTTAGTAGTAGGTTTGGGTTTGCATTTGAATTAGGGCTAGTATTAGAACTAGGGATAGTATTTTGGTTAGGATTAGAATTATGGCTAGGATTAGTGTTAGGTGTATGGGTAGTGTTAGTGTTTGTGTTAGAGCTAGTTTAGAGCTATGGCATGTATTTAGGTTAGAGATAGTTTAGAGCTAGGAGTAGTATTTCGGTTAGAGCTAGTTTAGAGCTATGGCTAGTGTAGCGCTCACCCCCGGAGGAGCCGCTGAATAAACCTCGGGATAGTCTCACCGTACTAGGAATTACTATACACCAGCACTGTTGTGGATTTTCTATTCTTATATACTTTACTGAAGAATAAAGTGTCATATAATATACATGCGCGTTGAAAGAATTTACAGGATGCGTCATGCGGGAAAAACACACGGCGGAAAAGAACGGTTAACCCCCTCTGTTCTGGAGTGTAAGTCCCGTGAAATTGGTTCAAATATATATATGTGGTGTCTAGGGTACCCGGGTACTGTGTTCAACTGGCCAGTGAACGAAAAGAGCAATCTTTGACTAGTCACCGTTGGGGCCCTGTAAATTGAAGCAATACAACAAGCGTGCGTTTTCGTTTCGGAACCGTGGACCTGGTGGCCTCTCACCCATCCATCGAACGAACTGTCCAGCACTCTATGCCTTGACCAAAGGATCTTTCTCCGCATTGAACTGGGACTCTGTGCCAACGAATCTGCTCCCCGCTTGCCGAATCTCTGTAACTGGAACAAACGATCCGCCGCCTGCACTCCCTATCGATCGACGCGGCCTCCTAACGCGGGGTCCTGCCGGAACCAGCTTGTCCTTCAAATCTCACAGCGCTGAGCCTGTAGATCGCAGCACGATCATGGTCCCGATCTCCAGCACGAATAAGACAACGTCTGCACTCCCGCCTGGTTGTGATCCTTGACAGCTCCAACGTGCGTCCTACACCTCTCTTTGCTCCACTCACACTCCGCAAACAAACACGAGGCTGCTGATGTATATCCTCTGCTTACTGACCCCACTTCCTGTCCTCACGCAAAGGGTGCTGGGAGACGAAGTCCGCTTTGTCCAGCATAGTCCACAATGTCTCCAGCACTATCTCCCTCTAGTGGCAGCCATAGTCCAGTGCACCAAAGCACATTTTTAAGGCAGCGCTACACTAGTATTTAGGTTAGAGCTACTTTAGTGCTATGGTTAATATTTAGGTTACAGATAGTTTAGTGCTATGGTAAGTATTAAGGTTAGAGCTAGTTTAGAATTATGGCTAGTATTTGGGTTAGGATTAATATTAGGATTGGGATTAGAATTTGTGTTAAGGTAAGTACTTGGGTTAATATTAGGGTTAGAGTTAGTATTAGAGTTAGCATTTGGGTGAGGATTAATATTTGGTTAGCTTTAAGGTTAGAGTTAACCCTTACCTAAAGCCCTAACTCTAACCAACAGATTCTGTACCATTTTTACTTAATTTTTAGAGATTTTGCTTCTTCTTTTGACGTGCTTTAGGTTTAACCCTATCCCTAAAAGTAACTTAAAAATAAACCTAAAACAAAATATTTTTGCACCGTACACGTCAGAGAAGTATGCATCTTTTTTTATTACACTATATTCACATCATCAAAAATTTACACTGCCCTTTTAATCCGCGGCAATACTATCAGCGGCCACGAGGTGGCGACCCGCCAATAGTGAATTTTTACTGTGCATTTTTTCCTTCTTTTTAATGGAATCGCTTGTTAATTTTTGCTGTAGTAAAATGCTTGCATGTCCTATAGCTGGGAAAGTGATAGCTGGCAATGTCAAGGCAAACCTCAAAGGTGAGTCCTACTACAAACAAGCACTCACCATGGCTGCTTTTGCCTCACAGTATATAAGTTTGAGTTTGGGACTAATTTCTATTTTTTTTTTAAAATGCAACATCTATGGCTTAATGTTTAATGTTAAGCACCTCTAATCTATATATAAATATACATATATATACTGTATATATTGTGGTGATTCTCTTGCTCCAGTGCTGTCAACCTGCAGCACCACAGATGTTTCTAAACTACAACACCCATGACTCTCTGACCATCTATTACATTCAAAGAATTCTGGGAATTCCTAACATAAACAACTGGGGCCCCGGAGCTTGACATCCCTGACTTACACGGTTGTACATTGCAGTTTTTCTTTCAGCATTCTGGCTATTGTGCTAATATTGACCTTTTACACATGTAAATCATGCTCAGAAATTCCTACCAGACGATAAATGTGCAGCCATAAAAAAAAACAATAAATAAAATAAAAAAATACAAAGTTACAGGTTGACGTTTAAAATCTCTGTTTTCTCCAGGGTCCCTTTAATTACTACTGTAACATAGCAACAGTGTCATACGTATTGTTTTTTTTTTTTTTTTAGACAGAACAAGAGATTGAGAGCTAATTGATCTTCGCAGGAATTAAGCCTCCAAAAGGTCATTTTCATCCCTTGTTCTCGTTTCCTCGAGGCGCAAGACTGAGAGATGTTGTAGCTCATCCCTAGGAGGAGCTTTTCTGCTGAAAATGAGAAACATCGAAAGGCAGATTGCGACTTGAAGACTGAATCTAGCCCAAAGCATTCTTTAATTGTCTGTTTTAAAAAAAAGTTATTTAGAATATCAGATGTTGGTTCAGGACAACGACTCCCGTATAACCTGGAAATCAGATCAAAAATAGCAGAAAAACTATGTATTGTCGCTTTATGTGTCCGGCCATTCCAGACATTATTAAACTTTAAAGCTCTGATTTGCCCAAGTGATGGCTCCTGGTAGTTATCCTGCTTATGGGGGTTTGTAGTGATCAGAATGAGATTATTAGCAGCAATGCAATATGTGTATGTGCCGCATAATGCCTGTGTATGGCAATTACAGCAACAACTTGTATCTGTATGTGCTGCATAATGCCTGTGTATGTCAATTACAGCAACACCTTGTATCTGTATGTGCTGCATAATGCCTGTGTATGGCAATTACAGCAACACCTTGTATCTGTATGTGATGCATAATGCCTGTGTATAGCAAATACAGTATCACCTTGTATCTGTATGTGCTGCATAATGCCTGTGCATGGAAATTACAGCAACACCTTGTATCTGTATGTGATGCATAATGCCTGTGTATAGCAAATACAGTATCACCTTGTATCTGTATGTGCTGCATAATGCCTGTGTATTGCAATTACAGCAACACCTTGTATCTGTATGTGCTGCATAATGCCTGTGTATGGAATTTACAGTAACACCTTGTACCTGTATGTGCTGCATAATGCCTGTGTATGGCAATTACAGCAACACCTTGTATCTGTATGTGCTGCATAATGCCTGTGTATGGCAATTACAGCAACACCTTGTGTCTGTGCTGCATAATGCCTGTGTATGGCAATTACAGCAAAACCTTGTATCTGTATGTGCTGCATAATGCCTGTGTATGGCAATTACAGCAACACCTTGTATCTGTATGTGATGCATAATGCCTGTGTATAGCAAATACAGTATCACCTTGTATCTGTATGTGCTGCATAATGCCTGTGCATGGAAATTACAGCAACACCTTGTATCTGTATGTGATGCATAATGCCTGTGTATAGCAAATACAGTATCACCTTGTATCTGTATGTGCTGCATAATGCCTGTGTATTGCAATTACAGCAACACCTTGTATCTGTATGTGCTGCATAATGCCTGTGTATGGCATTTACAGTAACACCTTCTACCTGTATGTGCTGCATAATGCCTATGTATGGCAATTACAGCAACACCTTGTATCTGTATGTGCTGCATAATGCCTGTGTATGGCAATTACAGCAACACCTTGTATCTGTATGTGCTGTATAATGCCTGTGTATGGCAATTACAGTAACACCTTGTATCTGTATGTGCTGCATAATACCTGTGTATGGCAATTACAGCAACACCTTGTATCTGTATGTGCAGCATAATGCCTGTGTATGGCAATTACAGCAACACCTGGTATCTGTATGTGCTGCATAATGCCTGTGTATGGAAATTGCAGCAACACCTTGTATCTGTATGTGCTGCATAATGCCTGTGTATGGCAATTACAGCAACACCTTGTATCTGTATGTGCTTCCATAATGCCTGTGTATGGCAATTACAGCAACACCTTGTATCTGTACACTACAAGGATTTACACTCATTATAACCCCCTGAATCTTATACCTGTACACTACAGCAGTGAGTGAACCCAGAGCTCTCCCTGTATTCTGCCCTCTCCCTGGCTGCTGTACTTCAGCAGTAAAGTTTGTTTGGCTTTCTTACACTAAGGTTGGGGGCTTGTAGCTTATTTGTAGTAATACAGGGTGACAGGAGTGACGGCTAAAGAGTAGTTTCGTTTTTCCACAGGGAAAACGTCAATACTGCTTCAGAAACGTGTGTGTGAGTTTGTTTTAATTTCTTAATGCTTTCAGAGCAAAATACATGCACATTTTGGGTAGCGAAGGGGTTAATCTTAAATTATTACAAGATTCTGGTAATAGAAAACAAGGAAATCATAAACGTGTCGATTGTAAAAAATACTAGGGTAGACAATATTGAAAGTGAATGAGTTCAGGAAACATTGTAACCATGTGCACTGAGGATACATTGTACAGGACAAATGAACACAACAATTACATGTGAAGAGGACTGGACTAACATAGGGCCTATTCAAGCTGCAGCTCCAGGCCCAAGCCCCAAAATAGGCCCAGCAGATCCTTAACTGTGACAGCACCGTTTGTCACCAACACAGTCAGGGTTATTTAGAGAACACCGAAATGTCTCCGACATTTCGCTGCTCTCTGATTCGCCGCACTTCAGCGAGTCCGATTCGCTGACCCTGCAGTGAATTCAGCATTCACCGCAGGTTACCCGAAGTGCAACAAATCGGCCGCCGAACGCCATCGCCAACCCGCCAGACATCCATTGCTAACCTGCCAGACTGGCACCAAACGCACCAGCAAGCAGCCAACGAGTTGCCGAACAGACAACTGACCAGCTGCAGAAAAAAGCTGACAAGCTGCCAGAAGGGAAAAAAACAAAAAAAAAACTATTGAAGCTTTAAAAAATTGAAACAACTGGATGTCGAGGTGAGCGGCTGCAAACCTGAAGAGCTCCGCTGATGCAGTTCTCAATTTGACGATTTTTAAGTCTTTTCGGCTGATATTTCCGCTCACCCTCGCTTCCTGACAGTGGCTGCTTACCTGTGATCCAACGGTGTGAGGTTTTCGCGACGAGCTGTACCCTGGACTGCCCTGGGTTTCTCCCTTTTGGTCTTGACGGCCATCTTCCTCACCTTCTCAAACTGCTCCCTCGTGACTCTTGTGACGCTCTGATGTGTTCGCTGGGTTCGGGGATGGAGATGGAGTTGCCTTCCTCTCTCCACCGGAGGACTGATGATGATGATGATTCGCTCCTGCTGACAAAGAGAGACCTGGCGGACCTGCTGGCTGAGCTGCGGGAAGCATGGCGCACTGCCCTGTGGAAGGCTGGCTGGTCGTGTGGAGCTAGAGGCCCTGCTGAGTGTGGACGGGGACCCATTGGTCTGGGTGGAATCTCATCTCTGGCTGAACCTGCTGCTGAAGCCCTCTCTTATTCTCCGGCGGCACTGTTAGTTAGTACCTGGTCCGTTAGCGGCTGTGGTTCGGTGGGGTTTTCTGGTTCCTTGTCCTCTACCACGGCCCTGGAGCTGGATGACAGCTGTGATGTGGATCCGCATGCTGCGCCGGGCGGAGGCCGCTCTGCTCCTGCGGCTTCACTGGGTGACATGTCCCATGACGCGGAAGCCTTTCAAGACATGATGAATGATGATCTCCCAGAATGTCGTGTCGCCTGCTCCGATGTGCCTGTTGCTCGGTGTTTCAGGGGACTCGGTGTCGACCGTGTTCCTGGATCCCGGAGTCCGAATACCGTGTGTACACACAACCAGATCTGCATCATTGCTATCCAGGAAAAGTGCTGCCTCGCCCTATCCAGCACTGATAGGGGTTAAACCAAAGTGAAACACCAAAACACACACCACACCCTCCTGTCTGTCTGTCTGTCAATAAAAGAGAAACTCCCCCCTGTGCAACTTGGCTTTGCATTGTCAAGTCTACCCAGTGATATCCAGACCTGCTTTGTGTTCCTGTGTTGTTAACCGTGTACCAGACCCTGCTTATCCCACCGACGTTGCCTTATTGCTGCCAGCCACTGAACAAGGACCATCCTGACTATCCTCCCTGGTTTGCCCTTTTGTACCGCGCCATGGACTCTTACCTGCCTCAGACAACCTATCCCAAGGTATCCTCTGCATATCCCTGCCTAAAGGGCTCTAACCCCCTGCAATTGGGTCCCACCACGGCATATGCCAGGTGCCACCCTGATATCTGCATTAGCCCACACCTTATTGGGATGGTATCTCACCGCAGGAGTAGATATACAAGAAAGGCAAAAAGGAAATCTCCTGGTGTGTATCCGGTTATACAGTATAAAAGCGGTTTTGAGACAATTTGTAAGCTCACTATTGGTGGAGCTTTTCCAAGCTCGGGGTGAAACGCCTATAGATTTGTTATGTAGGTCAAATCCAAAAAAACCGCCATGAAAGCAGGCACTCGATCTTGAAAAGGTTTATTTAAAAGAAATTAAAACAAATTAAAAAGCTGAACATGTGTCCAGAACGCGTTTCGCCGCAGAGAGAGGCTTCCTCAGCCACGTGATGAAGCCACTCTGAGGCGAAACGCATTCTGGACATCAGCCTTCTAAACCCTGAGGGCGATTCAGGTCGCGCTGACCAGATACGTATACAAAGGAACAAATAAAATGAGAAGATTAGGATTTAGGAATTATGGGAGTTGAGAAGGCACAAAGGAGATGGTTGGGTTGTGACAGAGGTACCCTGAAATTTTCACCTAAGGTCCATGAAGTCCTTAATCCAGCACTGCTCATGAAATCTGTCCAATTCCATGATTGATATGAAATGTGTTGTTTTTCGTTCCCATAATATTTGTATAGTAAATATTCTGGTTTTGTTTGGATGATCTTAAAAGAGAGGATACATTGTGTCAGCGTTTGGAATTTACCCTCATTCCATTTGAATGTCTTGTTAATTAGCACAAAATGAAAGCTGTCCTGTTTAATGTATTTAATTAGAAGTGAGTGCTCTGCTCCTCCAATAACTGGTACCACGGGGCATGTGGAGGGCAAGTTTCACTGGATAATGTTTCTCTTGTGAATGGAAACAGTAAACAGGAAGAACACGTTCATCCGTGGTCAGGACACATCAGCATCAAAACAAATGAGAGTCAAAAATGATACAAGGTCAACACTAGGGTTTTCGGAATTTATAACTAGCTCTGGTCTAACAAAGATCCAGGAAACCTAATGCTTTAACTGATGCAATATATCACTTTAAAAAACACATTTTAATAACTTTCTGCAGTAGGTATATATAGGCTGCCAAGCTGAGTGATGGCCATTGGCAGGATGCCGGCCAGAAGCTGTTTGCGCTTTGTTATTTTATAATAACACTGAAATGCTTTATGCAGCAACTTTGGAACCAGAGTATTTTGCAGGATACTTTTTTTACCGCAATAATTGATTTTATTGGTATGTGCATCAGATTCAGCGTTCCTTTGCATAATGCACGCTAAGCCTTTTTTGGAAATGACACCTGTAATATTTGGGGACTCTGCAAAATAAACAGTCGATCCAATTTATGAGATGAAAAGCTTAAGTTTAAAAATACATGCACTGTTACAGTCAGCGGTATTCTAGGGAACACTGGATCATATCACAACCATATATTTTGTATAATTGGGCCTTTTTTATTCTGATAACTGTTTCTGCATGCCTGGAGATCATTAGTGTAATAGGTTTGTGTTCGTTAGTCTTGTGGTACGAAGTACTGGCTGTCATGCAGCAAGAAATAATAAATATTTTGATGGTTGTTGACAAATGAGCAAAGAAAAATATCAACGATGAACCAATACACGACTACCAAAATATTTATCAAAACAATGCATAAACATATACAGGGTTGTTCAGAGAGATTTGAGAAGTCACCGCACGTTCGGTGACCTTTCGTTCCCCACACTCCAGGGCGATTCGGCGATTCCTAGTTCGCCGACCCTGTGGTGTATTCAGCAAGCAGCGCAGGGCCCCTGTAGTGGAGGGAATACTCGCCGCAAACCCGACGAACACTCGTCGCAAACCCGACGAACACTCGCCGAACACTCACCGAAAGCCCACAGAATCCACCGTAAAAACCCTGCCGAACACAATGGAAAAACCCGACAAGCTGCCGATCACAGCGCAGAACAGCCACCGGAAAAACCCGACAGGCAGACGAACGAAGTGAAAAAAAAAAACAACAGTACGCTTGAAAGTTTCAAAATTGAAACGCTGTTGGCAAAAACTACTGAACAAAAATGTCTGGAATTTACACATAAGATCCAATGAATGATAATAAAAAGGGCTTTTCCATAATTTTTTTTAAAAACGACTAAAAAGCAGAAAAACATTTTGCTGAAAAAAATCCCGAAAAATGACTAAAAGATCTTAAAAAAAATCTATAAATAAAGAGACTTTTTGCAGCAGAATAAAATAATAAACAGTTTATTAGATATTAGATTAAAACGGGAATATTTTTAACATTGAAGCCTATGGGATTCTCCTGAATAAACCTGCCGAATGAAACCACCGAATGGCAGGGCATTTCACTGACATTTCTCTGCTGTTCGGTGTCTCTGAATAGATTAACCATTTCTTCTCTATGGGGGATTTCACTGCCCTCGAACAGGCATTGTCGTAAGTGCAGTCAATTCGCCAAAATTTGGCGAATTGCCTGCTCTCTATAGCCGAATGGCCCCGAAATGGCACCATACGCTGAATTTCAGTGTCCGGTTACATTTCGGGGCCAGTTCAGCTCTCTCTGAATAACCCCTATAGTTACTTCCTAAACGTATGAGTATTTTTTTAAAGTTACTGATCTCTAGGATCCCAGCGATCCAAAAGAGCAGGGTCCGCGCAGGTTCACCCGCGGTAGACGATTGTGCGCGGTTGTTGCGCTGGCTATGTAATACGGGATTAGGTGCAAATGGACTTTAACCCATGGGGTGCCGGTCTGTGATCCGGCGCCGGATCACGGCCTAGTTCCGGTGGGGGCCGCCATCTTTGATGGCAGCTCCACCTCCGTGTTCCTCCTCGCCATCTGACATCATTGTGCATGATGCAATGACATCAGTTAGCTGGGAAACCCCTAGCTGCCTGGGGATTTCCCAAGGAAATCCTATAGATGGTGGAGATAGGGGGTTCCTTTGAACCCCCATATCTGCCGAACGGTGGCAGCTAGATGGGTCATGTTTGGTGTCATTCGAAAAGGCCAGAGAATGGCCTTTCCAATATCAAAGATGATCATGTTCAAAGTAAGAAAAAAATAATAATAATAAAAAAATATGTATATATTTTTTTAAAAAGTCCTTTTTGTGTGTTTTTGTATTAATGCTGCAATGTTGTTCCAATTTCAATTATAATGTTAATGATGCTGCACTAACAAATTAAATTTTTGGATTTTAGCTAAAAATCATGTAATTTCCTTGAAAAAAAAAGTAACGAGTTCCCATTTCAAGTTTTTTTAACAAATATACCCTATAGACTATATAACCGCAATGGCTTGGATGGTAAAATGTGAAAACAAAATCACTTTACACTCTTCAAATTCTAAATTTTATTTAATTGTTGTTATAATATTTAGGCAGGGCATGACAAATACATATAATAATGATATATTATGAATCTGCGGAATCTGCCAAAAAAAAGGATATATAATATGTCTGGGTCGTATAATAAAACATGGCTTCAAATCGCGTTTAAACATTTGAGCAAAAGCAGTAAAAATGAGCTCAGCACACAGCGGTGAAATGGCTCAGCAGTGAAAGGGTTAAAGAATAGCAGAGTTCCAGTTTGTTTGTTTATTGACCATTTCAGCTGCGTCTGGTGGTCAGATCGGCACTCTTTGGCAGTGTTCAGCAGTCGGCGGCAGCTCCATGTTCAGCGCTAGGGATGTGCGTTTCGGATTCGGCCGATTTTCCGAAAATTTTTGGATCCGAAAATGGCAGATCCGAACAAAATATTTCCGAGCTGAAACGAAAACTTTTCGGAATTTTCGAATGGATTAGAAATGTGTGAAATCGAAATTCATTTTCGTTCCATTCATGATTTCGGCTCCATTCCTGATTTCGGCTCCATTTCAGTAATTTCGGACAATGTATTTTTCGGTTATATCGCTGATTCTGTAATTTTGTATCATTCCCATCTCAATGTATCCTTCCTGGAAAACCAGAGAAATATCAATGTATCCTTCTTGTAAAACATGAGAAATCTCAATGTATCCTTCTTGTAAAACATGAGAAATCTCAATGTATCATTCTTGTAAAACATGAGAAATCTCAATGTATCCTTCTTGTAAAACATGAGAAATCTCAATATATCCTTCTTGTAAAACATGAGAAATCTCAATGTATCCTTCTTGTAAAACATGAGAAATCTCAATATATCCTTCTTGTAAAACATGGGAAATCTCAATGTATCCTTCTTGTAAAACATGAGAAATCTCAATGTATCATTCTTGTAAAACATGAGAAATCTCAATATATCCTTCTTGTAAAACATGGGAAATCTCAATGTATCCTTCTTGTAAAACATGAGAAATCTCAATGTATCCTTCTTGTAAAACATGAGAAATCTCAATGTATCCTTCTTGTAAAACATGAGAAATCTCAATATATCCTTCTTGTAAAACATGGGAAATCTCAATGTATCCTTCTTCTAAATCATGGGAAATCTCAATGTATCCTTCTTGTAAAACATGGGAAATCTCAATGTATCCTTCTTGTAAAACATGAGAAATCTCAATGTATCCTTCTTGTAAAACATGGGAAATCTCAATGTATCCTTCTTGTAAAACATGGGAAATCTCAATGTATCCTTCTTGTAAAACATGAGAAATCTCAATATATCCTTCTTGTAAAACATGGGAAATCTCAATGTATCCTTCCTGGAAATCCAGAGAAATCTCAATGTATCCTTCCTGGAAAACCAGAGAAATCTCAATGTATCCTTCTTGTAAAACATGGGAAATCTCAATATATCCTTCTTGTAAAACATGGGAAATCTCAATGTATCCTTCTTGTAAAACATGGGAAATCTCAATGTATCCTTCTTGTAAAACATGAGAAATCTCAATATATCCTTCTTGTAAAACATGGGAAATCTCAATGTATCCTTCTTGTAAAACATGGGAAATCTCAATGTATCCTTCTTGTAAAACATGAGAAATCTCAATGTATCCTTCTTGTAAAACATGGGAAATCTCAATGTATCCGTCTTGTAAAACATGGGAAATCTCAATGTATCCTTCTTATAAAACATGGGAAATCTCAATGTATCCTTCCTGGAAATCCAGAGAAATCTCAATGAATCCTTCCTGGAAAACCAGAGAAATCTCAATGTATCCTTCTTGTAAAACATGAGAAATCTCAATGTATCCTTCTTGTAAAACATGAGAAATCTCAATGTATCCTTCTTGTAAAACATGGGAAATATCAATGTATCCTTCTTGTAAAAAATAAGAAATCTCATTGGCAGAATTATCGTATCGACAGAAATATCGGATCCAAAAAAACATTAGTTTACGTCAAAACGAATAGACACTTTGAAACGAGAACAGATAATCCGAAAAACACGAAAATTTCCGAAATCACGAAAAAAAAGTCGATACGAAAAGCAAACCGAAACGAACTGAACCGAACCGGAAATCGGTCGAAAGTAGCCGAAACGAAAATTTACAAAATCCGAACGAGCAGAATCGAACCGAAAAAAAATCGGTGCACAAGTCTATTCGGCGCACTTCGGGGACCCTGTGGTGAATAGCGAATTCACTGCAGGGTCAGCAAACTGGAATCACTGAAGCGCATCGAAGTGAGCCAAAGGAGAAGGCACCGAAATTTCACCGAAATTTCAGTGCTTGCTGTTAGGCTTGTGCACCGATTTATTTATTTATTTATTTATTTATTTTTCGGTTCGATTCGGTTCGATTTGTTCGGATGTTTAAACTTTTCGATTCGGCTCGTTTCGACCGATTTCTGTTTCGATTCGGTTCGGTTCGGATCGTTTTTCGTGTACATTTTTTTTTTGGAATATCGACCATTTTTCGTATTTTCATGTCACTTTGCTCGTTTTTTGTATCGACTTTTTGGAAATTTCGGAAATTTTCGTTTTTTCGGAACGTCTGTTCTCCTCGTTTCAAAGTGTCTACGATAATTCTGGCGATTCTATTGTGTTTTTTTTATCACGAATGGAACCGAAATCATGAATAGAGCGAAAATAAATTTCGATTTTATTATTATTATTATTATTCTTTATTTATAAAGCGCCAGCATATTCCGCAGCGCTGTACAATAAGCACAGTACAGACAGGGTTACAATACATTGAACAACATTTGACAAACAGTACAGGAGGAGATGAGGGCCCTATTCCCGTAGGAACTCACAATCTGGGAGGGTTGGGGTTGGAAACAGGAGGAGAGGACTGTAAGGTGAGAGTGATTGATGGTTGCGTCAGTGAGTTGGGTGGTAGGCTTCCCTAAATAGGAATGTTTTCAGGGAGCGTTTGAAGGAAGAGAAGTTAGGGGAAAGTCTGACAGTACGAGGGAGAGCGTTCCAGAGAGTGGGGGCTGCGCGTGAGAAATCCTGCAGTCTATCATGGGAAGAGGTGATGCGGGGAGAAGCTAGGCGCAGGTCACTGTTTGACCTTAGGGAGCGGGCTGGGGTGTATTTGGTGATTAGTGAGGACAGGTAGTGGGGAGCTGAGTTAGTGAGGGTTTTGTAGGTAAGGATGAGGATTTTGAACTTAATTCTGCAGTGGATGGGGAGCCAGTGAAGGGACTCGCAGAGGGGAGCGGCAGAGACAGAGCGGCGGGTGAGGTGAATTAGCCTGGCGGAGGCGTTCAGGATGGATTGTAGGGGGGAGAGGTGGGACAGAGGGAGGCCAGATAAGAGATTATTGCAATAGTCGAGTCGGGAGATTACCAGGGCGTGTATGAGTTGTTTTGTGGCGACAGCGGTAAGAAATGGCCGAATTCTGTAAATATTACGCAGTTGATATCGGCAGGAGGAGGAAAGAGACTTGATGTGGGGGATGAAGGAAAGAGCAGAGTCAAGTGTAACTCCAAGACAGCGAACTTGGTTTGATGGGGAGATGGTGATACCCTCCACCGTGATCGAGAAGTCAGGAGGTGGGGCGGCATTAGAGGGAGGAATAAGTAGGAGCTCAGTCTTTGACATGTTGATCTTTAGGTGGTGGGAGGCCATCCAGGAGGAGATGCCAGATAAACAGTCACTGACTTTGGAAAGGACAGGGGGAGAGAGATCAGGGGTAGAGAGGTAGATCTGAGTGTCATCAGCGTAGAGGTGGTAATTAAAGCCAAAGCTGTTGATGATTTTGCCCAGGGAGGAGGTGTAGATGGAAAAGAGCAGAGGACCAAGGACAGAGCCTTGAGGTACACCAAGATAGAGGCAATGAGGAGGAGGAGTTACCAGCAAAGGACACACAGAAGGACCTGTTGGATAAATAGGAGTCAATCCCAGCAAGTGCAGTGTCACCGAGACCCAGAGAGTTGAGGGTCTGTAGAAGGAGGGGGTGGTCAACAGTGTCAAAAGCAGCCGAGAGGTCAAGCAGGATGAGAATAGAATAGTGGCCGTGTTTTTTAGCAGTTAGGAGGTCGTTGGTGACTTTGGTGAGGGCAGTTTCAGTTGAGTGTAGCGGACGGAAGCCAGATTGCAGGGGGTCAAGTAGGGAATTGGAGGACAGGAAGAGGGAGAGGCGGTTGAAGACTAGTTTTTCTAAGAGCTTAGAGGTAAAGGGAAGCAGGGATACAGGACGGTAGTTGGATGGAGAGTTGGGATCTAGGGATGGTTTCTTTAGTAAAGGGGTAACTAGCGCGTGTTTGAAGGCGGATGGAAAGGAGCCAGTGGAGAGAGATAGGTTGAAGATGTGTGTGAGAGCAGGGGTGAGGGAGGAGGAGAGGGGAGGAATTAGATGTGAGGGAATGGGGTCGAGCGGGCACGTGGTGAGATGTGAGGAGGACAATAAGGAATTGACTTCCTCCTCAGTGGTTGGGAGGAAGCGGCAGAGGGTGGCAGATGGGACCTGTGGGAGTGGAGGTGGCAGATAACTATCTTGTGTTGGGATGTTGCTTCTGATAGTTAAAGTTTTACTGAGGAAGTAGTCTGCCAGCTCTTGAGCGCTGAAGGCAGCTGAGGGGGGAGGTGCAGGTGGGTAGAGGAGGGTGTTGAAGGTGGACCAGAGCCGTTTAGGGTTGGAGGACAGCGTAGATATAAGAGATGAGAAGAAGGATTGTTTGGCCAAGTGGAGGGCAGAGGTGTATGACCGGAGAATAAACTTGAAGTGAACAAAATCAGCTTCAGAGCGGGATTTCCTCCAGGCACGCTCTGCGGTGCGGGAGCATCTTTGCAGGTAGCGAGTCTGGAGGGTGTGCCAGGGCTGAAGCTGGCGGCGTGGGGCCTTACAGAGTCGAAGAGGAGCAAGAGTGTCTAGAGCAGAGATAAGCGTAGTGTTGTAGTGATTAGTGGCAGCATCAGGGCAGGTAAAGGATGAGGTATGAGGGAGGTGGTGAAGTAGGTTGGAGAATTGATGGGGGTCCACAGCCTGTAGATTTCTGCGAGTGTGTGTGCGGGGTGGGGGAGCAGGGTGTTTAGGAAGTCCAGATAGGTTGAAAGAGAGAAGGTGGTGGTCAGAGATGGGGAAAGGGCGACAGTTGATTCAGAAATGGAGCAGAGGTTGGAAAAGACAAGGTCAATAGCGTGACCATCGCGGTGGGTAGGGAGGAGGGAGGATTGTGTGAGTCCAAGGGAGGACGTGAGTGAAAGAAGTTTGGAGGCAGCAGGGGCGGAAGGATCGTCAATGGGAATGTTGAAGTCCCCGAGAACTAGGCATGGAAGATTAGAAGACAGAAGTGAGAGAGCCAGGTAGCAAAGTGGTCAAAGAACTGGGAGGTTGGTCCAGGTGGGCGGTAGATGACTGCCACCCTGAGAGCCAGAGGAGAGAACAGGCGGATGCAGTGTGTCTCGAAGGAGGAGAAGGAGAGGGATGGGGGTGGAGGGAGATGCTGGTAGGTGCAGGTGGGAGAGAGCAGGATTCCGACCCCGCCACCATTTCTCTCACCCGGTCTGGGGGTATGACTCAAGTGTAGACCGCCATGTGAGAGAGCAGCAACGGAGGCCGTGTCAGAGGGAGTTAACCAGGTTTCAGTTAAAGCTAGGAGGTTGAAGGAGTTTGAAAGGAAGAGGTCATGGATTGCTGTGAGTTTGTTGCACTCGAAAATTCCGAAAATATTTCGTTTCGGCTCGGAAAACTTTTCGGATCTGCCATTTTCGGATCTAAAAATTTTCAGAAATTCGGCTGCATCCGAAAACACGAATCGGGAAATTTCGTGAAAATTCCGAAATTCCGAAACCCGAAACGCACATCCCTACTTGCTGCATAACCCATCAAACGTAGTTATGCTTTTAGCTTGCAGGCGTTACATTGTCTACCACTAAACCCACGCTACTAAAAAGGAAGAATATGGCCCTGAGAAGAAAAGCATTAGAGTCTTGACGTGTCCTTCTCCACGTCTTGTATCCCACGGAGGATAAACTATTTTGGCAAAACTGCTGCATAATTGAAAGTGATGATGTGGAAGTCTGTTTGATGAAGAACAACCTTTTAGATGGAAAAAATTCCACGGAGGGATATGTAGCATGAAAATCACACGCAGCAAAGTTCCATGACAATTTATGCTGCAGGGTCTTTAAATATTAAAGCGGAAGGGCCGAAAGCATTCCAAGAACAGTCATTAAGTTAAATAATTCATCAAAACCATATAATGTTAAAATAAAAATGAGGAAAAATAATGAAAATGTCAAACAAAAATTAATAAATCACCAGCCGCTATATTTTTAGTAACAGTAAATAGGCTGTCAAAGGCATAATGTTTCATCTGGTCTCGGAGGGTGATGTCTCAGCAGTTCTCATGTCCTCCTGCCCAACCACCTGTCCACTTGACCCCATTCCCTCGCATCTTATTCAGTCTGTCCTACCAGTCGTTGATCCTGCTCTGACTCATTTCTCTTTTCTCCCCTTTGCCTCCAAAATCTTAGAACGCCTGGTCTATAACCAGCTCACCAGTTATCTCACTGTCAACTCTCTACTTGATCCGCACCAGTTCGGCTTTCACTCCAAGAATTCCACTGAAACTGCTCTGACCAAGGTGACTAATGATATAGTTGCTGCTAAAACCAAAGGTCACTTCTCCCTGCTTATCCTTCTTGACCTTTCCGCTGCGTTCGGCATGGTCAACCACCCTCTCCTGCTCCTCACTAGGGATGGGCTGCCGGTTCGAATCGGTTCGAAGTTCGATTCGAACATCAGCTCTTCGAAAGTTCGCGAACTTTGAACTTTTCGGGACGTTAGCGGATAGTTTGAGAAAAAAAGTTTTCAAAAAATTCCAAAAAATGCTTAAAAGATCCTAAAAAATCTAAAAAATAAAGAAACTCTTTACTGCAGAATATAATAATAAACGGTTCGTTAGATATTGAATTAAAATGCGAATATTTTTAACATTGAAGCCTATGGTATTCATAAACATTTCCCACTCCTTGCTGGTTAAACATTTCCCACTCCTCGTTGGTCAAACATTTCCCACTCCTCGTTGGTCAAACATTTCCCATGGCTTCAAATCACGTTTAAACATGAGCAAAAGCAGTAAAAATTAGCTCAGTGCACAGCGGTTAAATGGCTCAGCACTCAGCAGTGAAAGGGTTAAAAACTGTTTTTTTTTTTTACTTTTTTTCATTCTTTCCGGTCCCCCAGGGCAGTACCTGGATCCCCATACACCTTTTATGTCCAATATCTTGCATATATGCCCTCTTGGAGGGTACTTTCATTTTTGAACGTTCGAGCCCCATTGACTTGCATGGTGTTTGAATTGTATTCGAGTTCGCGGTCAAACTTTTTTCGGGTATTCGAGTTCTAATGTGAACCAAACACGGGGGTGTTCGGCCCATCACTACTCCTCACACTGCATCAACTTGGCCTCAGTGACACACGCTCTCTTTTGGTTCTCTTCCTATCTCTCTCTTCGCTCCTTCAGTGTCTCCTTCGCTGGTGTCTCTTCACCAACGTTTCCTCTCTCGGTTGGGGTGCCTCAAGGCTCTGTTCTGGGTCCCCTACTCTTCTCAATCTATGCTGCGTCTCTGGGCAACCTCATGTCTTCCTATTGGCTCCAATATCATCTCTATGCTGATGACACCCAAATCTACCTTTCCTCCCCCGATCTCTCTCCTCCTATCGGCTGTCTCTGACTAGATGACCTCCCATTTCCTAAAGCTCAACCTCTCCTAATCTGAACTTTTCAGCTTATCTCCCTCTAAATCCTCCATTCTTGCTCCCATTTCACATCAGGCGAATGGTGCCACCATTACTTCTACCTCTCAGGCTCGTTGCCTCGGGGTCTTCTTGGACTCTGATCAATCCTTTAGGCTAATGTCAGACAAACGCAGTCTGAGCACACTCTGCGTGCGCGCATAACGGACGGACGTACTGACGGAAGATACTGTAGACACAACACGGTCCCTCTTTCTTGACGGACGTAGAAAAAAAAAGGGAATTATTGGATACAAAATTAATATGAAAAATGATAAGAATTGGTACCTGATATGAAAAGGCATTTTGTCCGTCAAGGTGCTGGTCCGTCTGACTTCGTGTCATCACGCACACAGAACGCTACACGGACGTGGCGCACTCTGCGCGTCCGTTTAGCGGTTTTATGTTCTTGCCTAACTTGCGTCTATTTGCCACGTGCGTTGTGTGTGCGAAGTTCGGTGCGCACGTACTTCATGTGTGGGTCTCTATTGATCATGATTCTATGCTACGACGGACGTTAAACTGTGCGGCAACACGGACGTGATCACTGCGTTCGTCTGACGCCGGCCTTACTCCTCACATTCAGTCACTAACTAAATCCTGCTACTTCCACCTATAAAACATTACACGCATCCGTCCCTTACTTAATCAGGACTCTGCTAAAATGCTCATCCAAGCTCTTAGTATCTCCCACCTTGACTACTGTAACCTCCTTTTCTCTGGCCCTAAGAGATCCCAGATTCTCCCGCTCTGTCTGTAATGAACGCCTGTGCCAGACTCATACACCTCGCTTGAAAGTGTCAAAATAAAAACACTGTTTGGAAAAAAAAATACTTAACGAAAATGTCTGGAATTGATCCATAAGATCCTATGAATGATAATAAAAAGGTCTATTACAGGAAAAAGAAAAAACGGGAAAAAAATTGCAAAAAAAATCCCCAAAAAAGCCTAAAAAAATCAATCAATAAAGAGACTTTTTACTACAGATTAAAATAATAAACAGTTTATTAGATACTGAATAAAATGCAAATATTTTTAACATTGAAGCCTATGGGGTTCGCCTGAATAAACCTGCCGAATGAAAACACCGAACAGCAGGGCAATTCGGCAACTTTTCACTGCTGTTCAGTGTCTCTGAATAAATTAACCATTGCTTCTCTATGGGGTACATGCTGTCCATTCGCCAAAATTTGGCGAACTACCTGCTTTCTGAATAGCCGAATGGCCCGAAATGTCACCGTACGGGGAAATTCCCTGTTCAATTACATTTCAGGGCCAGATCGGCTCTATCTGAATAACCCATAATGTGACGTGATTAAACTCCATAGTGAAAACGGTAATTAAACGCAAGGGGCTCTATTACATTCTTCGCATAAAAATGTGCGCGTGCGCAAAAATGCAATAACGCGAGGGGCAAAACCCTTTGCGCTGAACGTCGTATTACGACATTCGCGTACAAAATGCGCGTTAAAGTCTAACGCGAGTGACCCTGCGTGAACCCTTTCGAGCGCAATTTAGTGCGCGCATCCTATACTTAACATTGTGAGCGCAAATGCGATTGTTTGCTGGTGCGCGCATGGTATTACAATCTTAACGCAAAATTTAACGGACAACGTTTGCGCGCAGAATTTTAATTAACGTCTTTGAAAAGCTGGTGGTAACGGCAAATTGTAACAACCTGACCGTACCAAACTGCGGATTCACAACAGAGAACGTCGATGCGCACGTTTGTTTTACTAAATCCGTCAAAAATGACGACCACTACCTTGTCTTCCGTCAGAACGTACATCTGTTGTGCGCAGTCCGCACAAAATTACATTGCGCTCACTGATTTCTGCCCGCAACTGTGCTTTGCGTGCATTTTTGCGCGGTCGGTTTTACGAGCGAAATCTCCCGACGGATGAGCGCAGAAAAAATGAGCAAGGATTGTAATTCCAGTGGTGATTTTCGTGCGACGTGTGGGGAACGTCCTCATTGACTCCTAAGGAAAGATAGGGGTGGAGATAGGGGGTTCTTTTGAACCTCGATATCTCCCAACTGTTGGCTACTAGCAGGGTCATTTATGGTATCATTAGAAAGGCCAGAGCATGGCCTTTCCAATGATACCAAACATGACCATGTTTAAAGTAAAGACAAAAAATAATAAAAATAATAAAAAAAAAAAGAAAACGTTTTTTTTTTTTTAAGGTGTGAAATGGCTCAGCAGTGAAGGGGTTAACGTTTAATGCTTCACTCAAAAAAACATGCGTTTAGCGTGCGTTTTTGCGTTAAGAATGTAATAGGGCCCAAGGTAAATAGATTACACTGATTATAACATCCGTCCAGAAAATGTACTATAAATTTTGCATAAATATTGCAACAATGTATCTGAAAAAGAATTTCAGAGCTGGGATAATCACAGATAGACGTACAGAGACACATTGTTTGACAAGGGCATTAGCTATGCGTCGCAGCGCTTTTTGTTCACGCGCACACACGTTATTAGTGCATTTTAATGAACAATTTAAACGTCACTGTCAACCGAAGTTCAAGAATTACTTTGCGGACAGGAATTAATTCTGGCATTTGACTACCACTCAGAATATTTCACATTTTTGCATCTACAAACCCCATCGAAATGCTAATAATCAAAAGTCCGGGGACACACTCACTGATTTAAGGGAATTTACTTTTCCACTGGGATTCGTTCGCTTAACCTGGAGTTATTGCCGACCGCAAAGGGAACTTCAAACGTCTGGGGGGAAAAAAATAATAATAATAAAAAATAGTCACTGCCTCAACTTTTTTTTTAAATTTTCTATTTATTTCCATTTTTTTTTTTTTTTTAAATTTGACAATTTTTATTGTAGGTAAAGCACATGCATAATACAGGTTAAGCGCATAAGAAGCGAACAAACACTCCTGTGGAGGAATCTCGAAAGCAGCACCGATGCATATCGTGTCTCCAAGTTTTATCAAGTATTCAAGTAGGCAGCCTAGACATCAGGAAAATGTAAAGCACTAAGGCTAGAGTCAGACGAACGCATTTTTCGCGTTGTCCGTGAAAAAGTGCGTTCGAACGAATGGACGCATTTTTTCACGGAATACGCAATAGCGGTCATACGATGCGCATTTCCGTCCGTGATTTTGTACGGATCATCAATAAAACACTTTTTGCGTCTGGACGTTATGTTGGCCGGACATTAGCAGCGTCTGACGTCTCCCAATCACGCACACACACCGCTAGCGGACACAGCGCACTCTGTACGTCAGTACTAGCGGTTCTACGTTCTTGCAAAAATGCGTTCGTTTGCCACTTGCGTTGCGCAGCCGCACTTTTGTGCAGCCGTTCTTCGTATGCTGCCTGGCATTGGACGTCATTTGCTGCTAGCACGGCCGTGATTTCGTGCGGTTAAACGCACGTTAATACTGCGTTAGTCTGACCCTAGCCTAATAAGCAGTAAAGTAATACAGCCCATTACCGACCCAAAACAGAGAGGGGAATAAAGAAGAAGGGAGGGAGAATATCTAGTAGAATTCTTTTAGGTAAAGAAGAAAACAGGATCTGACGAGAGAGAAGGGGCTTCCGGGAATCCCACTGGGCCCAAGGGAAATGTAGCTATATATCCACAAGTCCCGTTCCCATGGTGACACAACCCGTATCGGCGGGCGTTCCGAGGTCCGCCTCTATGCGGTGGAGGAGAGTAAGCCAAGAAACCGGAGGGAATAGTAAGAGAGGGTAAAGAGGGTAAAAGAGAAGGAATACAGGAAAGAAAAGGAATGAAAAGAGAAGAAAAAAAAGGGGAAAAAGGAAAGGGGGGAGGGGGAAGGGAATAAAGATGGGGGGAGAAAAGGGAGGCAGAGGGGGGAACTCGCTTAAATAAGTGGGACCCCGCTCCCCAACCCCCCAGCAGCCAATCCGTGCCGCCAGTGCGTGGGTCACCTCCCAGGACGCCCGCCGCCTCCAGAGGGCAGGAGCATCCAGGTCGAGTCAATCCCGACTAGCGGGACGCATAATCTATACAGAATAGGCACAGAGGTCGGTGAGGCAAACGCCACCAGCCAAGGAGCCCACACCTTCTCAAAGTCCCCCATGCGATCATGCACAACTGCTGTCATGCTCTCCATCATGAGCCTATGCCAAATCTTGGCCTCGATCTGTGGCTGAGCCAGCGGGGGGCCCTTCCAGGTTCTGGCAAGACATATGCACACAGCAGCGCAGCGATTGCTCACCCCGCACAAGGTGCGCGGCCAGATGTTGTCTGTTGAGGAGCGCCGTCCAGGGGTTCGGGGGAAGAAAAACCCATAGCGCCCTGCTCAGGTCCCGAAAAGCTGCCTCCCAGATGGGTCGAACAGCGCTGCAATCCCACCAGGCATGTAAGTATGTTCCCTCCTCCCCACCAGGGCCGGTGCTTCCACTATTCAAGCTGGGCAACCGCCTAGGGCGTACTGCCACCTAGGGGTGCAGCCGGCCCCAACCCGAGTTCCATTATTATACCCCTTCCTCATCGACCCCTGCTAGCGGCGCAGAAGGTGGGCGTCTTATGGTGACACACAGGTATCACCAGGTGATGTGTGGGCACCACTTGAGGCAGATGATAGAAAGAAAGAGGCACAGAAGAAAGAGGCACAGAGGAAAGCGAAAAAAGAAAGAGGCACAAAGGAAAGACAGAAAAGAAAGGGGCGAAAGAAAGGGGGCACAGACCTGTCCCGGGCCCAACCAGCGGAGGGGTAAGGTGGGCACCGAACGACCGTGTGTGTTGTCGTCATCCTCCGCAGTGTGTGTGTTTGTGTGTGTGTTCCCCCCACATTTCAACAGTTGACAATTTTTTTGGGGGCGTAGGAGCTGGGCTTGCCTAGGGCGCAAAATGGGCTAGCACCGGCCTTGCTCCCCACAGCCCCGAAAGCACTCTAAAGGGATACAAGGATGCATCATAGCCAGCCAGCAAAAGTGAATATACCACGTGACATAACTTTCTAGCAATTCTCATGGACCGAGGTGCAGATCGTGACCCTCAACGTTCTGTCGATAATATCACGCCAGTCCTCCTCCTCCAGGGAGTCCGCCAGATTCGCCTCCCACTGAGCCCGGTAGGGGGCCTCGCGTGGAAATGCCACCTCGGTTAGGTGGGAATATAGGAGAGAAATCATCCCCTGTCGGCGGCTCGACTGCCTACAGCAGGATTCATAGAAGGTGAGGTACCGCGGTGGCGACTCCCGAACCACAGCCCTCATAAAGTGCAGTAGTTGAGTGGCCCGAAACTCCTCTATCGGCGGGAGCGCTCTGGACTCTCGTAGATACGCCAAAGCAACCGGCTGACCCTGGAGGAGCAGATCCTGTATCTCGATAATGCCGGCCAGGAGCCACCAACCAAATGCCCTCGGTGGATAACCCTCCAAAAACCACGGGTTGTGGAAGAGGGGGAGGAAACCCGAACTCGTTGGAGATACAACAGCATGTACTATTCCATTTAAACTGTAGATGGCGTTATTATTAAAGGATACTATCAGGGTTATCCAAAGAGATCCGAATTGCTTGAGAAAGGTAACCGAACGCTGAAAATCAGGGTTCGGTTACCTTTCCTGGCCATTTGGCTATCCAGAGAGCAGGCAATTCGCCAAATCCTAGCGAATTGCCTGAACATACGGTGCCTGTTCGGTGCCTGTTCGGTGCCTGTTCGAGGGCAGTGAAATCCCCATGAAAAGCACTGCTTCGGCTATTCAGAGAACACAAACCAGCAGTGAAAGGTTCCCCTAATACCCTGCCATTCGGTGGTTTCATTCGGCAAATTTATACAGGCGAATCCCATAGGCTTCAATGTTAAAAATATTCCCGTTTTAATTCAATATCTAATAAACCGTTCATTATAAAATTCTGCAGCAAAAAGTCTCTTTATTTATAGATTTTTTAGGATACTTTAAGCATTTTTCTGATTTTTTTTTATTTTTATTAAAAGTCCGATTTTTTTTTTTTTTTTTTTTCAGTTTACTTATTTTTTTTGTAACAGCCCTCTTTATTATCATTCCCTGGACCTCCTGTGAAAATTTCAGACATTTTCGCTCAGTAGTTTCTTTGCAAACAGCGTTTCATTTTCCCAGATTCATACAAATGGTTTTTCTAATTTATTCACTGCCTCCTCTACGTCACAGCTGCTTCGGCTCTGTGTGATTCGGCTCCTGTTCGGCTTCTTCGGAGGTTAATCCAGATGTTTTTGCTTGTTTTCAGCGTGCATTCGGTTAGTTTTCGTCAGGTTTCCGGCAGCTTTTCCCTGCAATTCGGGGACCCTGTGGTGTTTGCTGAATACACCGCAGGGTCACCGAAATGCAATCGGCAAAAGGAACCGAATTGAAGAGAACGAAAAGTCACCGAACGTGCGGTGACTTTTCGAATCTCTTTGGATAACCCTGTATGTGTTCTGCACTTGTTGGTATATTCACAGGAAGGAAGTCTGTTTTTCTCTCTCACTTCCCTTGATTTCTCCCTGTGTAATGCCTGCTGTTTACAGTCACTAGTCTGTTATAGTATTTTTATTGTTTTATGCATTAAGTAAAGTTTAATGCTGCAAGTTCACAAGCATCCAGTGCCTCTTTCATACATAACCAACAGAGACAACCCGTCCCCTCCAGGTAAAGGTTCCAGAGGAGTAAGGAATGCTGCAAGGTGGGGCTTGCGTGTCGCACCGGGAGGGTATCCTTAGGCATCCACATGAGAGTATAGAGCGGCCTGGGGCCCTCCATGGCCTGCTCCAAAAGCGACTAGATTGGGATGTCCCTGCGAAGGTTAATAGATACTAGCATTGCGAACTGGGCCGCCTTATAGTACCAGAAGAGGATTTATTTCCATTTTAACTCCTTCACTACCAAGCACATTTTTATATCACAATATTTATTTGAAATATGGGACGTGAAGTTAACAAATAATTATAGGGTATTTATAAAATAGAAATTTTGCATAGAAATTGTTGTTCTGAGATAGTTAAATAAAATTAAATAATGTAAATTTGTCTTAAATTTTTCGTGTATTTGTTTATCCTTCACAGGATTTTAAATATCACTGAGTTGAGAGGTTCTAAACTCTAGATAGTGTCCTTTATTTCTCACGCAATGCCACTCGGGTCTGCATCAGCATACAGGCAGAAATGGCCTTTGTGTCAGATCAGATGCAGTAAATGTGCTGCAGACAGATAATAAAATGGTGAGATCTCCTGCTTATGGGGGTTTGTAGTGATCAGAATGAGATTATTAGCAATGCAATATCTGTATGTGCTGCATAATGCCTGTGTATGGCAATTACAGCAACACCTTGTGTCTGTATGTGCTGCATAATGCATGTGTATGGCAATTACAGCAACACCTTGTATCTGTACGTGCTGCATAATGCCTGTGTATGGTAATTACAGCAACACCTTGTATCTGAATGTGCTGCTTAATGCCTGTGTATGGCAATTACAGCAACACCTTGTATCTGTATGTGCTGCATAATGCCTATGTATGGAAATTACAGAAACACCTTGCATCTGTATGTGCTGCATAATGCCTGTCTATGGCAATTACAGCAACACCTTGTAGCTGTCGCATAATGCCTGTGTATGGGAATTACAGTAACACCTTGTATCTGTCTGTATGTGCTGCATAATGCCTATGTATGGAAATTACAGAAACACCTTGCATCTGTATGTGCTGCATAATGCCTGTCTATGGCAATTACAGCAACACCTTGTAGCTGTCGCATAATGCCTGTGTATGGGAATTACAGTAACACCTTGTATCTGTCTGTATGTGCTGCATAATGCCTGTGTATGGCAATTACAGCAACACCTTGTATCTGTATGTGCTGCATAATGCCTGTGTATGGCAATTACAGTAACACCTTGTATCTGTACAGTATATGCTGCATAATGCCTGTGTATGGCAATTACAGTAACACCTTGTATCGGTACAGTATGTGCTGCATAATGCCTGTGTATGGCAATTACAGCAACACCTTGTATCTGTATGTGCTGCATAATGCCTGTGTATGGCAATTACAGCAACACCTTGTATCTGTATGTGCTGCATAATGCCTGTGTATGGCAATTACAGTAACACCTTGTATCTGTACAGTATGTGCTGCATAATGCCTGTGTATGGCAATTACAGCAACACCTTGTATCTGTATGTGCTGCATAATGCCTGTGTATGGCAATTACAGTAACACCTTGTATCTGTACAGTATGTGCTGCATAATGCCTGTGTATGGCAATTACAGAAGCACCTTGTATCTGTATGTGCTGCATAATGCCTGTGTATGTCAATTACAGCAACACCTTGTATCTGTATGTGCTGCATAATGCCTGTGTATGGCAATTACAGCAACACCTTGTATCTGTATGTGCTGCATAATGCCTGTGTATAGCAATTACAGCAACACCTTGTATCTGTACTGTACAGGGATTTTCACTCATTATAACCCACTGAATCTTATCCCTGTACAGCAGTGAGTGACCCCACAGCTCTCCCTGTATTCTGTCCTCTCCCTGGCTGTTGTAATGCAGCAGTAAAGTTTCTGAGCTTTTTTGTCACAATGGGTTTGAGAGCTGCTCCTTGTAGCTTGTTTACTGTAAGATAGAGTGAAATAAGAGAGCTAGCTTCATTTCTTCACAGGGGCCACACTAACCTTGCTTTGAAAAGTTAACTCGATTTTGCGATTTTGTTTCTGAAACGGTTAAAATTCTCTGTTCTGCCTGATAAAATCCTTTATAAATATATTTATTCTCTATATATATATATATAATGTCTCAATATTCAGAGACTAAACTCAATAATTCATCAAGTCGTGAGATTTCCGGTTTCTCGCTGAACGCTACGTGTCACAACACACACCTGTGCGTTTGGATATAAATAAATAAACATAAAACGCATAATTTCATGCATGTGTTAGCAGTAAAAAAATATATATATATTGTTTTCTTTGTTCATCCCTCTGTTTGGCTTTGGGATTTTATAAGCAATGTTTTATGGCAATTGTTTTCATGCACACGCACGCCTTCGCCTGCAAAATGCAGATAAATTTCTGCTTACTTTGACGATAGTACACAAAAAAAAAGAAGTTATTAATTATTCAGAGACAGCTGCTGATTTGTGCTGTGGGAAAATTTATAATACGCTCATTTGTTTCCCGCCGAACTACCAAATTGTGTTAAGCTGGAAGAAGGAAAGCTCCTGGAGGGGAAAGGTTTGGGAGAATTCAATAGAATTGAAAGATTTAATTTGTTTTGTATCTTCTACAATGTGAAATTTATCCTTTTTTGGTTTTAAGATGTTTTATGGCTTTTTATTTACTTTTTTTTATCCTCAATCATTAATCCTCAGTTATATCGCTGAACTGACGCTGGGGTAGGTTTACAAGCCATACTATTAATACTGCTTTGTGAAACATTCCAAAGCTTTATCGGACATTGGAAGGTTACATATAAATTCATTCCCTATACAGAAATAAAGAGACTTTTCATCCACTATCAAATAAATAAACATATAAAATCTATTTTTCAGTGTTTTTTTCCAAGCAGAGTAGTGATAAATGGAAACACCATATTGCAATGCTAACGCTAACATTTCGGAGGGTGTTCAGCGGGCTTTTGGCAGTTTCGCAGTGGATTTTCGGGTCCGTTCCCTGCACTCTGGGGACCCTGCGGGAATGCTGAATTCGCTCTAGGGTTGGGAAATTTGATTCCCCAAAGTGCAGGGAACGAGAGATGCCAAAATTTTGGCAACATTTCGGTGCTCTCTGAATACCTTAATGTAACAAAAGTATCAACAAACTTTACTGTTGCATTACAGAAGCCAGGGAGAGGGCAGAATACAGTGAGAGCTGTGGAGTCACTCGCTGCTGTACAGGGATAAGATTCAGGGGGTTATAATGAGTGTAAATCCCTGTACAGTACAGATACAAGGTGTTGCTGTAATTGCCATACACAGACATTATGCACATACAGATACAAGGTGACTGTTGCTGTAATTGCCATACACAGGCATTATGCAGCACATACAGATACAAGGTGCTGCTGTAAATGTCATACACAGGCATTATGCAGCACATACAGATACGAGGTGTTACTGTAGTTGCCATACACAGGCATTATGCAGCACATACAGATACAAGGTGTTGCTGTAATTGCCATACACAGGCATTATGCAGCACATACAGATACAAGGTGCTGCTGTAAATGTCATACACAGGCATTATGCAGCACATACAGATACGAGGTGTTACTGTAGTTGCCATACACAGGCATTATGCGGCACATACAGATACAAGGTGTTACTGTAATTGCCATACACAGGCATTATGCAGCACATACAGATACAAGGTGTTGCTGTAATTGCCATACACAGGCATTATGCAGCACATACAGATGCAAGGTGTTACTGTAATTGCCATACACAGACATTATGCAGCACATACAGATACAAGGTGTTGCTGTAATTGCCATACACAGGCATTATCCAGCACATACAGATACAAGGTGTTACTGTAATTTCCATACACAGGCATTATGAAGCACATACAGATATGAGGTGTTGCTGTAATTGCCATACACAGGCATTATGCAGCACATACAGATATTGCGTTGCTAATAATCTCATTCTGATCACTACAAATTGCATAATTGAATACTAATCTCCATGCTTCGTTTATACTGAGCTCTCACCGGTTTGTCCTACTTTCAGGAAGACACCGGCTCAGCCATGTTGAAGTGAGAAATATCCAAAGCTTTTCACACTTCGACAAAGCACCACAGGAAGAATATTCTTCTTGTGACGCCGTTATTTTGGAGCTATTATGCTCACACTATGATATGGAGAACATTTTAAGAGGAAATTCAATGTGGGAAGTTTTTTTTGGGTCTGATAGAGTAAGTCCAGGGTCCCTCAGGAATATGGGCGAGAAAATAGAGGAAGAACTAAGAAGGTTGTGATGAGTAATCGAATGCGACGCGGGGTGGAAACATATCTCCTGGCAGCCTTGGATCATTTTCCAGAGTGCTGTCTGGTATGAAAATCAATATTCCCGTAAAAGACTTCCTAGTCGAGGTTGTGTGTTTCCCTAAAACATACCTTTTTTGGAAGATCTGGGATGATAACCAAGGCCCGCATATCCCTCTGTTGAAGAAGGTATTGGTTGAAGAACATAATTGCTGATGGACGTCCACATCGGGCGATCATACTGTAGGCATGGGTACACAAGCTTTACACACTTGCATGAACCTGCAATCCTCTACGTCAGGGGTGGGCAATTGTTTTGGCTCAGGGGCCACTTTGTGGGAGCGGAGGTTAGTGGAGGGCCGCACTTGCCCCCAGAACTAATTATAACCAGACACTTGCCCCCAGAACTAATTATAGCCAGACACATGTCCCCAGAACTAATTACAGCCAGACACATTCCCCCAGCTCACATGGATATATTGCCCCAGCTCATATGGATATATTGCCCCACGCCAGCTCACATGGATATATTTGCCCCAGCTCATATGGATATATTTGCCTCCAGCTCACATGGATATATTTGCCCACAGCTCATATGGATATATTGCCCCCGCTCACATGGATATATTTGCCCCAGCTCACATGGATATATTTGCCCCAGCTCACATGGATATATTGCCCCAGGCCAGCTCATATGGATATATTGCCCCAGGCCAGCTCACATGGATATATTTGCCCCAGCTCACATGGATATATTGTCCCCCAGCTCATCTGGATATGTTTGCCCCCAGCTCACATCGATATATTTACCTCAGCTCACATCGATATATTTGCCCCAGCTCATATGGATATATTTGCCCCAGCTCACATGGATCTATTGCCCCCAGCTCATTTGGATATATTTGCCCCCAGCTTATATGGATATATTTGCCCCAGCTCACATGGATATATTGCCCCAGCTCACCTCTCCTCTGCCGTCTGGTCTGCTCTGCCAGGCCCCTCCAAATCATTGCTGGCGGCCGCATGCTTTTCCTCCTATATGCGGCCGCCAGCATAAAGCTCGGCCGCTCGCCTGGGATCTATCCACCAGCCAGCTGCAATCTCGCGAGATCGCTGCTGGCTGTTGGATCCCAGGCGAGCGGCCGAGCTTCATGCCAGCGGCTGCACATAGGAGGATAGTAACGCGCCCACCGGCAATGACCCGAGCCCTGGTTGGCGGGCCACGAAAAACTCACGAAAAACAATTTCCCAACCCCTGCTCTACGTCATTGGTTCCCAACCCTGGTTCTCAGGTTCCCCTAACAGGCCAGGTTTGCAGATATCTGAAGCACAGCACAGGTGATATAATTTGCTGTTGTCCTGACACATAGATGGAGATTTTGCAATTTATGTAGTTTAGGTGCGGTTCCAAAGAGCATCGTTACAGTTTTGTCAGTATTTAGAAAAAGTTTGTTATCTGCGATCCACTTTTCTACCCCTGTGAATTGTTCTTGCAGCACGGCCTCCAGCTGCGGGAGATTTTATAAAACACCTTTTGAAACACATTATAAAACACGTTATAAAACACCTCATGAAACACATTATAAAACACATGCTGCTGCTTTTTTTAACTAATTGCATGTAAAAAGGAAAAATATATCGTATATACTCGGGTATAAGCCGACCCGTGTATAAGCCGACCCCCCTACTTTTTCCCAAAAAACCTGTGAAAACTTATTGACTCGCGTATAAGCCTAAGTGGGAAATGCAGCAGCCACTGGTAAATTTCAAAAATAAAAATAGTTACCAAAAAAAAAATACCAATGAGGCATCAGTAGGTTAAATGTTTTTCAATATTTATTTCAAATAAAAACAGTAAACTAGCTCTGTAAATGTAAAAGAGGCATAGGCGTGCGCACGGGGTGTGCCCGGGCACACCCTAATGCCGGCCCCCGGCAGGCCCGCGGAACACTCTGGGTCCCGGCTGGCCGCATGTAGCGGATAGCAGCCGGGACCCTTCAATTCCGCAGGCCTGGCGGCAGCCTCCGCTTACCTGGTGGTCCGGTGGATGTGGGTGCTGCACCGTGATCTGTACTTACAGACCGCAGTGCACGTCCCACAGCAAGTGACTGGCCACGAGCTGAGCGCCGGCGATTGCTGATGACCTGTCATCTGACCGCCGGCGCTTACTGACTGTGTCAGAGCGCCGGCGGTCAGGTGACAGGGCACCTGTGATCGGCCGCTCAGCTCAAGTCCAGTCACTCGCTGTGGGACGTGCACTGTGGTCTGTAAGCCCAGATCGCGGTGCAGCACCCACATCCACCGGACCACCAGGGAAGCGGAGGCTGCCGCCAGGCCTGCGGGGGTGAGAGGTCCCGGCGGCTATCCATTGGATGCGGCCAGCCGGGTACCCCCTCCTTGACCCCCCCCTCTGGACCAAAATTCAACCCCCTCCCTGCAAATGAAAAAAAAAAAAAAGTAAGCAGGAGAGGGGGCAACTTTTATATATTGTAGGCGCCGCACGTTACAGGGGGGTTTTATTTCTGTGGATTTTGTGATACGCTCTCACACACACAGCACATTACTGGGGGTTTTATTTCTGTGGATTTTGTGATACGCTCACACACACAGCACCCAGTGACACATATGGAGAAAATTATTAATTAACTAAACAAACAAGAGAAAAACAAAGCACATGTAAGATATCAACAACGTCAAATACACACAATTTGGACATTTCCTTTTTTTGGTGGTACTGGCCCTTTAATAACGCATCCCATGTTCCAAATAAATATTGTGGTAGCAGTCCTTCAAGAAGAAGTGCTTGGTATGAAATGGCTAAACAAGCAGGCATTTGTGTTTGTGATGTCCCGCTCTCCTATTAATGTCTACTGTCCATGTCCAACCATGCCAGTATTAATGGAGCATTCCCCAGCAAATAGTTTTCTCCAATACAAAGCTTGTCTTTCACATCCAAAAATGCATTTCATTCACCAAAATCATCCAGCTTGTAATTTATGAGAAAAATATTAAACAGACGCTGTTTCCCAAAGTTCCAGAACACAAAGCTTCCTTTCAATGAGACGGACCTTCACATGTGCGAACAATAACAATGGACGAAGAGGGAAAACGGAAACAGATTAAATAAAAAATATTGATATGTTCGACAGAACATCACATATAAACATTTCCGATTTGATATAAATGCCTTTTTTTTAACCCTCCGCTACCAAGGGATTTTATAAAACTGTCAGGAACCAGTGTTTTTCTTTTATTTGGAAAATCATTTTTAATTATACAGTAAGAAATATTTGGGAATATTCCCAATGTATTCCTTACTGTAAGTATCCTATTTGGTAGGGGGATGTCACCATCTACTGGCCGAAAGGAGTCACTGCAGTTCAGGTCTCCAAGCAGGATGAACTGAGGAGAAGTCAATCAGACACATTCCCAGCTCGTTTTTAAAGAGTGTTAGCACCTCAGGCATCATGCTCACCTTGCTAAAAACCTAGGGGTATGTTAGTAGCCCAAATGCAGAAAAATGTTGTTTGCAAATATGGTAATCCCTTTGCAATGCTCCTGTGGACCAGCATTTCGAGATGTCTTGGTGCCACAAGGTGCTTTGCAGATTGAGTATAGTCAACTTTGGTGATGAAGGGGTTAAGTATCTCTGAAATACTATTTTTAAATGTCCCGGTTACCTCGTTTTCGATTTAAATTTTTTTAAGTAAATTTGCCAATCCAAGAGTACACATATGGCTGCCCTTTTCTCCTGTAGCTTTTATTCATCCAGCACTCAAACCCTTTAACAAATTGCGTTATTAAGCTAGATGACAAAGACCGAAAATTCTCTTTTCTCACATCTTATTGAGCTGTCACCCAGAAAGATGTGTTGCCCTTTTTTTTTTCTCCTTACCAAAAGAAAGAGAGGAATTGCGCAAACACCGGCTAGGACGTGTCATCCTTGGAGAAAGAATATTTGAGAAAAGAAAAGGTCACTTCGGTTTAAAGGCAGAAATTCAATGTGTTAGAAAGTGGAGGAAAAAAAGTGTCTGTCAAGGGGAAGACTTCTGCTTTTTGTTATCTTAAAATTAGTTGCTTTCTATTATTTGCTTGACCTTCGCAAAGTCAGGTCTTCAAATACCACGAAAAAAAAAGCAGCTATTTTTCTCTTTTCCAAGGCAACTGCAATATATGCCAGACTCAAACTTTGCATAGTGAATTCTCATCACCAAAATCTGCTATACAGGCACTATCACTTACATAAGCTGTAACTAGATTACTGAGCATTATAAATAAACCACCATATAAAACACATTATGAAACACATTATAAAACATATTATAATGCACTTTATAAAACACATTATAAAACATATTATAAAACACATTATAAAGCATATAAAACACATGTAACATAATGACTATTTCCTACATATTTATTTTCTGTTAATCTGTATATTTGTGTTGTTTTTTAATATCTTGCATTGTATTACTTTGTATTTCTGTAACTGTAACACTTCAATGTTCAGGAACCCAGGACATACTTGAAAACGAGAGAAATCTCAATGTATCCTTACTGGTAAAATCCTTTCTAAATAAATAAATAAATAAATTATAAAAAATTATTATAAAACACATTATAATGCACTTTATAAAACATTATAATGCACTTTATAAAACACATTATAAAACAATATAACGCACTTTATAAAACACATTATAAAACACATTATAATGCACTAATAAAATACATTATAAAACACATTATAATGCACTTTATAAAACACATTATAAAACATATTATAATGCACTTTATAAAACACATTATAAAGCATATAAAACACATTCAGGGTTATCCAAAGAGATTCGAAAAGTCACCGCACGTTCGGTGACTTTTCGTTCTCTTCAATTCGGTTCCTTTTGCCGATTGCATTTCGGTGACTCTGCGGTGTATTCAGCAAACATCACAGGGTCCCCGAATTGCAGGGAAAAGCTGCCGCAAACCTGACGAAAACTAACCGAATGCACGCTGAAAACAAGCAAAAACATCTGGATTAACCTTCGAAAAAGCCGAACAGGAGCCGAACATGAGCCGAATCACACAGCCGAAGCAGCTGTGACGTAGAGGAGGCAGTGAATAAATTAGAAAAACCATTTGTATGAATCTGGGAAAAAGAAACGCTGTTTGCAAAGAAACTACTGAGCGAAAAATGTCTGAAATTTTCACAGGAGGTCCAGGGAATGATAATAAAGAGGGCTGTTACAAAAAAAATAAGTAAACTGGAAAAAAAAAAAAAAATCGGACTTTTAAAAAAAAAAAAAATTGAAAAATGCTTAAAGTATCCTAAAAAATCTATAAATAAAGAGACTTTTTGCTGCAGAATTTTATAATGAACGGTTTATTAGATATTGAATTAAAACGGGAATATTTTTAACATTGAAGTCTATGGATTCTCCTGAATAAATTTGCCGAATTAAACCACCGAATGGCAGGGCATTAGGGGAACCTTTCACTGCTGGTTTGTGTTCTCTGAATAGCCGAAGCAGTGCATTTTCATGGGGATTTCACTGCCCTCGAACAGGGACCGAACAGGCACCGTATGTTCAGGCAATTCGCCAGGATTTGGCGAATTGCCTGCTCTCTGGATAGCCGAATGGCCAGGAAAGGTAACCGAACACTGATTTTCAGCATTCGGTTACCTTTCTCAAGCAATTCGGATCTCTTTGGATAACCCTGATAGTGTTTTATAATAATTTTTTATAATGCACTTTATAAAACATAATGCACTTTATAAAACACATTATAAAACAATATAATGCACTTTATGAAACACGTTATAAAACACATTATAATGCACTTTATAAAATACATTATAAAACACATTATAATGAACTTTATAAAACACATTATAAAACATATTATAATGCACTTTATAAAATACATTATAAAACACATTATAATGCACTTTATAAAACACATTATAAAACATATTATAATGCACTTTATAAAATACATTATAAAACACATTATAATGCACTTTATAAAACACATTATAAAACATATTATAATGCACTTTATAAAACACATTATAAAGCATATTATAATGCACTTTATAAAATACATTATAAAACACATTATAATGCACTTTATAAAACACATTATAAAACAATATAACGCACTTATAAAACACTTTATAATGCACTTTATAAAACACATGCTGCTGCTTTTTTTCCCCTTAGTTGAAGTAAATGCATTTAAAAAGGAAAAATAAAGCTAGCTTTGTTTTACACTTCTGTTTCCATTTTGAGGATTTTGTCCATGATGCAACATTTACCAAAAGCTGTGCAAAAGTTTTACTTTACTGCTGTGGTTTAGTTTATACAGTATTTAACAATGAATGAGGTAGAGGAGTAAATGTTTAGATAAGGTGGCAGTAGGTATATTGTTCTCCAAGCTACCGAAGATAAGAGGTGGCAGCTGAAACAGATACGACAGGGAGATTAAAAGACTTCTAATTTTCCCCTGGTTATGTCCTTTTAAGATTTTTACTTTGTGGCTGTGGTTTATTTAACCTACAGTATTTGCCAGTTAATGAGGTTGAGGAGGAAATGTTTATAAAAGGCTGCAGGGGGCTATTGTGATGTCCAGGCTACCTGTGATAAGAACTGGCAGCTGAATGAGATAAAACAAGGATCTTAAAAGACTTCTAATCTACCCCCGGTGATGTCCTTTGAATACATCCCACACAATACAATGATTTGAACAAGTGACCGACCCATAGACTCCATTCTTTGGCCAAAGACACACAGTGAGGAACAAGTGATGTAGCAATATAGTGGGGGCGTGGCAGTTTACAACACAAAATATCACACAAATGGATGCACCCAGTGACACATATAGAGGAAAATATCACACAATGGATGCACCCAGTGACACATATAGAGGAAAATATCACACAATGGATGCACCCAGTGACACATATAGAGGAAAATATCGCACAATGGATGCACCCAGTGACACATATAGAGGGAAATATTTGAGCAATCTGTGCAATAATTTTACTTTGTGGCTGTGGTTTATCTAATCTACAGTATTTACCAGTTAATGATGTGGAGGAGGAAATGTTTATATAAGTCTGCACGGGGATATTGTGATGTCCAGACTCCCTGCGTTAAGAACTGGCAGCTGAATGAGATAAAACAGGGATCTTAAAAGACCTAATCTACTTCCTGGTGATGCTCTTCAAATGCATTCCACAAAATACAATGATGAGGCGTGGACTGACCCATTCACTCCGTTCTATGGCCAAAGCTTTTTTGCTAAAACGGGGCAGGAGTGGGGGGGGAATAAGGGGCACTCCTCACTTAACCCCTTAATGCCGCAGGACGTACAGTTATGTCCTGCAATAGGCGGGCTTTAACGCCGCAGGACGTAACTGTACGTCCCCGGCATCTGCAGCCCCCCGGCGGCGGATACTCACCACCTCCGGCGGCTCCCTCACTGCTCTGACTCCCACAGAGTCAGACCGGCACTTTTGGCACCTTCTGGCGCACTGACGTCATCGCGCCGGACGCGATGACGTCAGTATCAGGCGTCCCCTCCCAGCCGGAGCAGGGGAAGTGCCTGGAGGAGAGGGTGGGGATCCTTTGGATCCCTCTATCTCCCCATTGCTGGGGGCTATCAGCTAATGCACAGCCTGGCCTTTCCAGGGATGTATGGCATTAACCCCTTGATGGCAAGGCTGTGACCCAGCACCAATCGATGCCAGGTCACAGCCTTTTTCCGGTGGGGGCCGCCATCTTGGATGGTAGCCCCACCTCCGGGGACTCCCCACATCCACTGACATCATCGGGCGTGGCCCGATGACGTCAGTTAACCAGAGAACCCCTAGCTGCCAAGGGATTTCCTAAGGAAATCCCATGGTGGAGATAGGGGGTTCTTTGAACCCCTTTATCTCATGATTGGTGACAGCTAGGGGGTCATGTAGTGTATCGTTTGAAAGGCCTGATCATGGCCTTTCGAATTGTATCAAACATGACCATATTACTTGTAAAATTAAAGTGTAAAAAAATAAAAATAATAAAAAAATAATTAATAAAAAATAAAAACGTGCTTTTTTATTTTTTTTAATGCAGCACTATTGTTCACATTTCAATTATGTGAACAATGATGCTTCACTACTGATTTTTTTTTGGGGGGTTTAGCTAAAATCACGTAATTTCTCCCCAAAAAAAAAAAATTTCAATTCAATTTTTTTTAACAAGTCTACCCCATAGAATATAACCGCAAAGGCTCGGGTAATAAAATGCAAAAAAAAAAAACACTTTACACACTGTGGATGATTGAAATTTTATTGAAAATTCCCCTTTTTCTTTACAGTTTTGTTATAGCATTTTCGCAGGGCATGACGTATACATATAATAATGATATATTATTAATCTGCCAAGTCTGACGGAAAGAACGATATATAATTTGTCTGGGTGGTATAATAATATGTGACTTAAAACCGAGTTTAAAATGGTCAAAATGAGCTCCGCAAACTTCTACTTCGAAACAGCGCCGAACTTGTAAAATTACTCCCGTCCTTAAGGGGTTAATATGGTGGGCAGTGCATGAAAAGGGCCATACAGAAAACCATTCACGTAGAAATAAAATGTTAACCAAAAAAATTGATACATTCGTTGGTAAATAACATGCTTTGTAAATAACATGCTTTGTAATCAAAATATCCACTGAACGGTTCAGTACAAATAAGAAGGCACAATTCTCCAAACTTTCTTGCTTACGTGCGTCTGTGTGAGTCGTTCACAGAATAGTGTAAAAACAGAACAAACAAACAAAGCCTGTGTGAATCTCAGCGTTCACGTGAGGTCAAGCCCAACTTGTTTTAGGCACTTAAGCATGAAATGATAAATAATGCACATGTCATGTACTGGCTTTTACAGCGCGCCCCTGTGAATAGGCCTTCATTATTCTTTCTTTTTAATTGAATTCACTCATTTAAAATGGATTTGCTGGTGGGTTTATTTTTAACCGTAGGAGGTTTTTTATTTATTTATTTTAATATCACCCGGCAGTGCAATTTCAACAAGCTATTGCATGTGGAGCCAAAGCTTTCTGCGTGCAGGTGACATTTTTACATTAACCCTTTCGCTGCTGAGCCTTTTCCCACCCTCTGTGCTGAGATCATTTTTACCGGTTTTGCTCATCATGTTTAAATGCGTTTTGAAGCCTTATTTTAATATATGACCCAGACATATTATATATTGTTCTTTCCGGCAGACTGTGCAGATTCATAATATGTCATTATTATATGTATACGTTATGTCATGTCTGTATATTATAACAAAAAATGCAATAAAATTAGAATTTTCAATAATTTACAATGTGTAAAGTGTTTTTTTCACATTTTAAAATGCGATTGTTTGCGGTTATATTTTCTATGGGGTGCGCTTGTTAAAAAAATTAGAAATGAGGAATCGTTACTTTTTTTGGGGAAAATTCCGTGTCTTTTAGCAAACGCCCCCCCATAGAAAAAATCGTTAGTGCAGCATCATTGTTCACATTATAATTGAAATGGTAACAATATTGTTGCACTAATAAATCTAAAAAAAAAAAAAAAAAAACTTTTTTTTTTTTTTACTTTTTACATGGTCATGTTTGGTATCATTGGAAAGGCCACGCTCTGGTCGTTCCAATGATAGTAAACATTAACCCCTAGCTGTCACGGATCGGGAGATAGGGGGTTCATTGGAACCCCCTATCTCCACTATAGGTGGCAGCAAGGGGTTAATTTAAAAACTGGCACCATCGCGCTCTGTTCGATGACGCCAGTCATTAGGGGGATTTCCCGGAAGCTTGGCCGACATCCAAGATGTCGGCCAGCTCCGGGAGGGGACCGCGATACGGCGCATGTTGGCGCCATATCGCGATCCAGCCCCCTAGGGGTTAAAGACAGCTGCCGCTTGGAAGGGCAGACTGTGCCCTTCCAGGCGGTGCCTGCCTTTAATCGCTGGCCCGCACGGATGGGGAGGTGGAGAGGTCCTAAGGACCTCCCCCCCTCCCCTTCAGGCACCTTCCCTGCAATGGCGGGGGGGTGCCTGAAATAGACGTCATCGCGCATGCACGATGACGCCTATCGTGCCCGCCTGGGTCCCGGAGGTTGGGCTGACATCGATGATGTCAGCCCGCACTGGGGGGCCGAGCGATCAGCCGAAATACCGGCTGATCGCGGGCTGCAAAGGGAGGACGCGCTCAGCGCGTCCTCTGCAGCCAAGTACCAATGTGGTTGGACGCGCTGAGCGCGTCCACCGCATTGAAGTGGTTAAAGGAATACTCTATCGAAAAGAGGAGTTCCGTTTTTTCGCCCTTAAATAATTGGGCAGATGTTACTGACATCCTCAAACCCAATTCTTTTTTTATTTATTTATTTTCTCATTTTTTGGGGGGATTTTACTCAACTTTTGTCCCTCGCGCTGCTCCTCTGCTTCGGCTCAAGCACTCCAGGACCCGGACGTCCCTTAAGCTTTTCTGTCAATTTGCGCTCCAAAGCAGCTCGCGTAGTGTAGGAACTTTAAATTGCGCACCACTGGGGAACTTGCGCACTTTGCATCTGCAGGTTCTGTTGCAATTGCACAGAACGATGAATCGGAACTCCACGCGCATGCACAGATCCAATCCACCGGCTGCCTCTCTGAGAATGCTCGCTGCAGTGATTGGTCTCAGAGGGTGATGTCGGCTGCTCTCTGTTCGTGACACCACTAGTGACCGGCAGCCGGGAAATAAAAAATCCCGGCTGCTGTGTGTTGACGCTGGTGGGGTAGAGGAAACTCGTCCACTTCTCCCATTTTCTCCGGATCAGGACAGATGGCAGAGGAGACAATCTACACATCATGACCACTTAAAAATGATACAGTGGATACAATCAGGGTTATTCAAAGAGATTCGAAAAGTCATCGTACATTCGGTGACTTTTCGTTCCCTGCACTTCGGGGCGATTCGGCGATCCTATTTCATTCAGTGTATTTAGCAAGCACCGCAGGGCCCCCGTAGTGCAGGGAAAACCCGCCGCAAACCCGCTGAACACTCAGCGCAAAACTCGCCGAACACTCACCGAAGCCTGCAGAAACAACTGGATTAACCCCGCCGAACACACCGGAGAAACCCAACTAGGCGCCGATCACAGCGCAGAGCAGCCGCCGGAAAAAGCCGACACGCAGACAAACTAGGTGAAAAAAAAAAGAAAACAGTTCGCTTGAAAGTTTGCGTTTCGACACATTTCGGCGCACTTTCGCAATTTCATTTAGACGAAAATATGGTGAATTCAGTATTTAGCAAATAGTCACTGTATTTTGCTGAAATAAGAGTCGTCAAAGCCGTTATCGGACGTTGGGAAAAACTGCCAAATTGCGTCCTTATTTGTCAATAAATGTCTTTATTTGTGCATAGTTTTAACTCGTTCTTGATACAATACATTAAAAGCACGGTGCACCCCCAGCCTGGAATGTCCCCCCAAAAACATCACTATGGTTATTGAGTACGTTTTCCCATGTAGAAAAGAAACAGAATGCCGCATTATACAGCTCCTTAAATAAAGTGCATGTATTTCCACTGTCTTTTCGAATTCCTTGAAATTGGAATTCTGGTATTTCATCTACAAAGCGACCAATGCAAACATTTCATCTGCCAGTCACCAGAGCGCCGCACATTCATTAACGCCGCATCCTGCTATCCCGCTGTTACAGATCCGTTACAGCCGGCAGACACCGTGCATGAATTACCGGAGGAGGGAATTATTCTATGCTAAAAAGCAAGGCCAAAAACCATATGTATATATATTTATAGAGAGATAGAGACAGACAGAGAGAGACAGAGACATAGAGAGAGACTGCAAGAGACACATAGAGAGAGAGACATAGAGGGTTATTCAGAGTGAGGTGGAAACCAGGAGAATGACTAGAGAACTGAAAATTCTAGGTCAAAATAGCCGATTTGGAAAGTGAGATAAGTGGGAGAATTTTTCTGGTTTGGCCATTTTGACCTAGAATTTTCACTTCTCCAGTCATTGTCAAGGTTTTCACCTCTCTCTGAATAACCCTGATAGAGAGAGAGGCAGAGAGACATAGAGAGAGAGAGACATAGAGAGACACAGCGAGAGAGACAGAGACCGAGAGAGAGACATAGAGATAGACATAGAGACAGAGATACAGAGAGCGAGACATAGAGAGACACGTAGAGAGAGAGAGACATAGAGACAGAGACATAGAGAGAGGCAGAGAGAGAGACAAAAGAGAAAGAGACAGAGACATAGAGAGTCACACAGAGACAGAGAGACATAGAGACACAGATAGAGAGACACACACACACACACACAGAGAAAGAGCCATAGAGACACAGAGAGACACCGAGAGACATACAGAGCAAGAGAGACAGAGAGAGTGATAAAGAGACAGAGACATAGAGAGAGAGAAAGAGAGAGACATATATAGAGAGGGACAGAGAGATAGAGAGAGATGTTGGAAATACGACAGCATGTACTATACCATTTAAACTGCAGAGGGCGCTGTTATTAAAAGGATACTATGTGTTCTGAACGTGTTGATATATTCACAGGAAGGAAGTCTGTTTTTCTCTCTCACTTCCTTGATTTCTCACTGTGTAATGCCTGCTGCTTTCTATCACTAGTCTGTTATAGTTGTTTGTTTTATGCATAAAATAAAGTGTAGCGCTGTTTAAAACTCTGTTGCTGCATTGCTCAGTTTTGGCCACCAGAGGGAGACAAGCGCAATGTAAACCTACTGGACACAATGGGACTACATTTTCCAGCATGCTTTGGGGCAGAGACAGGAAGTGGGTGGGGATTGAGGAGAGGACATCTGCAGCCTCGTGGAAGGAGAGCCAGTGTGAGCCGAGGAGTGAACCAAGTGAGACTGTGAGTGATTATTACCAGGCCGGAGAGCAGGCGCTGCCTTGCCGATGCTGGCATCGATACATTGACTTGCCAGAGACCTAGTAATCCACCGCGGAGAGGTTTTCACAGAAGCAGAGTAGCAGATTGGACCCCGAGTAAGGAGACCGCGATGATCCACAGGGAGTGCAGGTGGTAGGCCGTGACCTTGCTGTAAAGACTGACAAGCAGGAGAAGCGGATCCGGTGGCACAGAGTCCCAAGGAAATCCAGCGGAGAGACATCCTTGATCGGGCAGCAGAACAGAGTGTCTGGCGGATGGGTGAGAGGCCTTCTAGGCCACAGTCAAACTATAACAAAGCACGCTGCAGCATTGCTTAAATCTACAGGGCCCCAACGTGACTAGTCGAAGATTTACCAAATCCTTTCACTGACCAGTTGAAATATAGTACCCGGGTACCTGAGCTCACACACATACACCTTTTTGGGACATAACCTGCACGGGACTTACACTCCAGAAACGAAGGGGTTAAACTTTTATTTTACCGCTGCGCGTTTCTCGCATTACGAAATCCTGTTTTCTATGCACTGTGTTTACATTATATATGCCGCTTTATTGAGACCAGTAAAGTGCATAATTTATAAAATCCACAACAGTGCTGGTGTATATTTATTCCCTAGTGCGGAGAGACTAACCCGAGGTTAAATTCAGCGGCTCCTCCGGGAGTGAGCGCTACAAAAGTTTAATGCTGCAAGTACAAGCATCCAGTGCCTCTTTCATACATAACCAACAAGAGAGAGACAGAGACAGAGAGAGACAGAGAGAGGGCCCCACTTGCTGGTGCAGAAAATAAAAACACAACTTTATTAAACGATAATTTTAAGTAATTACATTTTGGCTCCAATCTGAGGCTTTTTTGAGGTGATCAAAAGACTGGATCTGGGGGGGCGTGTCCGGATGCTGCAGCGAACGGACGTGCGGTGGAGAGGCTCCTGAGCGTGCAGGCCGTTTTGAGGATTATATTGCCGTTTATCCCCGCATATTAGCTGAGCTTGGTACCGGAAACGATAGAGGACAGTTTTACACAGACAGTTGGCACCTCTGATCCCCCCAGGAGGTGTCTCACCAGCTTGTTTGGTCCCTCGACCTGACTGGCGGCGGCCATTTTAGGTGCGGCCTACCACGACCACGCGGTCTGCTTTGACAACCCTGATGGGGAAAAAGGGTAAGAAGACGGACCCGATGGAGGATATTGGGCAGCCAGATATTAGGAGCTCTTTGAGTGGAGCGTTGCTTGGCCGACCTCAGTTGCGGAGTGCAGAGGTTCAGGAGCCGGCGAGGTGCACGGCGACCCTACCCGTTCCGGCGGCTGACGAGTCTCGGACCCCCCTGTCACAGCCCTCCACTAAAGAGGACATCCGCCAACTTTATGAAGATCTTCGAACCTTGTGGCACAGGGATCTGGCCAAGGTCCAGGATGATATTACTGCTGTGGCAGCGGGCGCCTCGAGCATGAATGCCCGGCTGGATTTCCTGGAGGAGGAGAGGCTGGGGTCCGCAACACGGTTGGAGGACTTACAGAGGCAAGTGAAATGTTTGACGACTACAGTAGTGGATTTGGAGGCCAGACACCGGAGGCGCAACCTCCGTCTCCGGGGGATCCCGGAGACGGTGGGCGCTGAAGCCTTGACGACTTATACCACCGCCTTCCTGCACGAGATATTGAAGTTGCCCCCGGACTCTCCGGCTGTTCTGGCCTCAGCTTTTCGAGTCCGAAAGGCGGCTGCTGCGCCTCCCGAGGTCCCCCGGGACGTCATAGTCACTATCAAGGCTCTCTCCATTCATATGCAGATTCTGAGGGAAGCGGGGAACGTACCTGCAGTGCCGTATGGAGGTGCCCGAATTTCAGTCTACAGAGACTTACCGTTTCTTACGCTGATCGCGAGACGCCGCTTTCGGGACATTACGAGCCTCATGAGGGAACATGGGGTCCGGTATCGCTGGGGGCCTTCTGGATCTCTAGTGATATCCCTTGATGGTCGGACATATCCTACGGCTACCCCTGAGGAGGCCCGGGCCTTTGTGGAATCTCACCTACAACGCTTGCCAGCTACTTCTGGGTCTAACCTGTCTGCTGCAGACGCTGCTTCCGTCGACCCGGGTTGAGGCCGATAGACCCTGCAGATGTTAGCAGTTTATTTTCGTTTGTACCCCCTTTCCCCCCTTTTTTTTTTTTTTTTTTTTTTTCTTTCTAGTGGTCGCTCTGCCCTATGTCGGTTCTGTGGACACCTATTTTTCTTTGCCGCGCTTAAGCGACAAGAGGACATTCTGTATGAGCAGATTACTTTAACTCTCCCCCCCCCTCATTTTTCCTCCCCTTCCCCTTATTTTTACACACCACCTCGTGCTGCAGATTCCCTTTCCCCCCTCTCTCCCCCCCCCCTTTTTTTTTTTTTTTTTTTAGGCGTTTGGGGCCACCTCGGGGCGTGCCATTGTGGTGGCCACCATGGCTCTGCCCACCATACTTGGCCCCCGAGTACCCCGGCCTTGTGACCTGCACGTCTCCATGGCCTCCTATTTTAGGAGTGAGCCAGGACAGTCACATTTGGCCTTGCCGCCCTTTTTTTTTTTTTTTTTTTCTCCTCTCTTTCCCCTCTCTGGAGCACTTTTTGGAATGTCCCCCCCCTCTTTGTTATTTGATTTTTGTTTTCTTACTTGCTGACTAATTGTATGCTTATCCCGCGTTATTGCTTTCATTTATTTTAACTGTCTGATTGTACCGCTGACTTTTTTTTTTTCAAAATAAAAATTTTGAATACAAAAAAAAAAAAAAAAAAAAAAAAAGACTGGATCTGAAACGTTGCTTTTTTAATGACTTGGCTGCTAAGGACGCGCTCAGCGCGTCCTGCCAAGTGCTGCTCCTGTGCTATGGACGCGCTGAGCGCGTCCTAGCACAGGAGGCAGCAATCAGCCAGGATTCCGGACGATTGCTGCACCCCCCGGTGGGGGCTGACATCTTGGATGTCAGCCCGGCACTCCGTGATCCCGGCGGGGACAATAGCGAGTGCGGAGGAGGTGCCTGAAAGGGAGGGGGAGGCCCTTTGGACCTCTCTCCCTCCCGATCGCCTAGTACCAGTGGTGAAAGTCAGGCACCGTTTGGAAGGGCACAGCCTGCCCTTCCAAACGGTGGCTGGCTTTAACTCCTTGGGGGCCAGATCACGATTCGGCGCCGAAAAGTGCCGGATCATGATCCTCTCCCAGAGCTGGCCGACATCTTGGATGTCGGCCAAGCTTCCGGGAACTCCCCCTAACAGCTGGCGTCATCGTGCATAGCGTGATGACGTCAGTTCTGGAGTTAACCCCTAGCTGCCACCAATGGTGGAGATAGGGGGTTCCAATGAACCCCCTATCTCCCGATCCGTGACAGCTAGGGGTTAATGTGTGGTATCATTGTATCGGCCAGGGCATGGCCTTTCCAACGATAGCAAATATGACCATGTAAAAAGTTAGCAAAAAAAATAAAAAATAAAAATACTTTTTTTAAAACAAATAAATAAACAAGTTTTTTTTTTTTGTTTTGTTAATGCAGCAATATTGTTCCAATTTCAATTATAATGTGAACAATGATGCTGCACTAACGATTTTTGTGTGGGGTGCATTTGTTAAAAATCGCGTAATTTTCCCCCCAATAAAATGTAACGAGACCCCATTTCTAATTTTTTTAACAAGCGCACCCCATAGAAAATATAACCGCAAACGCTTGCATGTTAAAATGTGAAAAAAAACACTTTACACGTTGTAAATTATTGAAAATTAAAATTTTATTGGATTTTTTTGTTATAATATACAGACAGGACACGACGTATACATATAATAATGATATATTATGAATCTGAAGAGTCTGCCGGAAAGAACAATATATAATATGTCTGGGTCGTATAATAAAATAAGGCTTCAAAACGCGGTTAAACATGATGAGCGAAACCAGTAAAAATGAGCTCAGCACACAGGCGGGAAATGCCTCAGCAGCGAAAGGGTTAAATTATGGAATAATAAAGTCCCGTTTTATTTTCTACGCCAGAGAGAGCGACAGCGCTCCTTTCTTTGGCTCTGAACAATATGTGGGACTGCTGCACCCTGGCCCGAGCACCTTTTAGATGTAACTCAGAGGTACTTTTGGGGAATTTGTATTGACAAAACATATAAAAAGCCAACGTTTCGGCCCCACACCGGGCCTTGATCTGCAGCGAAGGGGTTAAATGTGCGAGCAACTGTAGATACTATTGAATGTGAGTTGGAGTGCTCTCCTCCTGGTTTGATATATATATATATATATATCTCTGAAATACATCTGAATGTATAATAAAATATTTCTGATTCAATTGGAATCAATCTGACTTTGATCAAATCAATTGAGATGACTGGAAAAACCAGCCAATGACTGTGCTGCATTGTATATAGGGACGTCTTATGAGTGTGAAGTTTTTAAAAAATGTGTACAACATATATGGCATGAAAAGGGCTGCCTACTGTATATTTCATAAGCTGAATGCAATGTTTTATAAAAGCTTTGTGTAATGTGCATTAATAAACGGAATACATAAATATCTGACGGATTTTTGTAATAATATGTAAACAGTCTGCGCACATTCTAAAGCAATCATACTTTTTAAACTACTATTAGATTTTCTTGTACATTTGGGTTACGCTAACGTCAGAATGTCAGACTCATCCAGATATATCGGACTCTTCTGCTAGATACAAAAGCTTCCAATTCTGAAAATATCGGAAAAGCCAAATCATCAAATCAGCTGCTTCCAAACGGTTTCAGAATCCGAAATGTCAGCAAGTTGAAATCTGCCACATTATTTGGCCACGAGCATGTCTCGTCTCTGCCGTCTGTGCTGCAAAAATCTAAAAACATTATTTAATTATCACCAAACAAGTGTCAACAAAACCATAAGTCAATTATTTCAAAATATAGCACTAAGTAATGCGCGGCTAAATTTGTTTGATTACATTATGTAATAAATCCAACCATTTGTATCTGAAGCAAAACATTTTTTTCATTACATTGTTAAAACTATTATTATTTTTTTGTGTTCTTGCCATCCTATTCAAATTTTAAGTGACTCGTTACTTAAATGAGTATCTATATATATATATATAAGTCACGGCCTATCTCCTGCTGATGATTGCATAATAAGCCCGCAACAGCTGTCCAGTGGCTGTCTGAGTGGCTGTGACTGGCTGTGGCATACCCTGATCTTTGCTAAAAAGCCATCTAGTATGGCATGGCACTGGCAAAGAGGATTCTGTGTTAAAACAGACCCTGGATGCAAAAAAGTGAGAACTTGGAGACCTCATTTGCATGTCCTACCCAGAGTTCCTTGCTGCATATGGGAGATGTAGCACATGAGCTCTGTGAAGCAGTTCTCTGAATTGTTGAAATGTGTAAATTTCTTCTACAATTATAAACTTTATTATTTGCTATGTGGAGGCTTTTAATCTCACTTTTTTTCCCTCCACCATAATTTAAATGTGTATTGATTTGCCCTCCGGGTAAAGCATCAAATATCAATGAGTCACGGCCTATCTCCTGCTGATGAGGCATAATAAACCCAAAACAGCTGTCCAGGAGTGACATAACCTGACCTTTGCTAAAAGGCTGTCTAGTATGACATGGTGCTGGCCCGGAAGGTTCTGTGTTAAAACAGACCCAGGATCAAAAAGGTGAGAAATTGCAGACCTCCTTTGCATATCTTACCCAGAGTTCCTTGCTGCATATGGGGAATCTAGCGCATGAGCTCTGTGAAGCAGTTCTATGTATTGCTGAGATGTGTAAATGTCTTCTACAATTAAAAGCTTTATTATTTACCATGTGGAGGCTTTTATGCACACTTTTTGCCCTCCGCCTTAACTTAAATAAGTATATAGATATATGTAGATTAGACTGCTATAGAGATATATATTTATATAAAATACACCTGGAGGGTAGCACCTTTACTAAGCATAGCGGGTGAGTGCTTCTCAAGACAAAAAAATACAACAAGCCAGGAGGAGAGCATGCCTACTCATATACACACACATATATATATATATATATCACCAGAGTATAGCAGCAGTAGTGATACCTTTTTTATTGGAAAAATGATCACATATTTTAACACCATAAATGAAGGCCTCAATGTAGACTCTGGCTTTTTGACACACTCGGTTTATATGTTTTTTTCGCTTTTTTTCTTCTTTCTTCTGTTGTTTGTTTTTTCTAGGCTCTATCGACAGATGCTCATGGTGATTCTTAGATGTTTATCTGTGTTGGAGCCTATGATTTGTCCACTCTGTTTTTTACCTTTCTTGACCATACGATTCCATTATTAGTATTTACGACACCCCCCCCCCCTTCTCCTTGGCTCTTTATTGTTAAATTCTACGATTTCGCTCAGTAAAGCTTCCAGACCTGAGGAAGAGCATAAAACTCTCCAAAGCTTGTCTTTAAAATGTTGCGTACTTAGTCCAGTAAAAAAAGGTATCACTACTACAGCTATACTCTGGTGATTTTTGCATCTGGACTAACACGGCTTACCAAATCTACACACATACATACATACATACACTCATATGTATATGTATATATATTTATTTACTTATCTTTTTAATTTAAAATGTGCAAAATGTAAATCGGCTTGACATAAAGAGAAGGTGAATTAACGGTATGCAATGTAAGTAATTCAGTCCTGATGATTTATTAACGTAACAAGCACAGAATGTGTATACTTTGTTGTATGTGCAACGTTTATGATTCGATGGGATAGCGTGATAATGTGAGTTGGAACCACATTGAGGTCTATTCACAAAGCATCGAAATTGAACGTAATTTCGGTGCTGTGAATTTCAACGCACTTCGGCGATTCCATTCCATCGAACATTCGGTAAATTTGCTTTTGAGCGAATGGTAACTGTATTTTGTCAAAATTGGAGTCGCCGATACAGTAATCGGACATCGGCTGAAAGTGCCGATAACCACCGAATTGGCATCAGCGAATTCCACCAAACTTAACATAAAACAAAGAAGTCTCCAATCCTCCTAACTGGAGGTTAAATCAATAAAAATTTAGGAAAATGTGTCTAAATAATTAAAAAGGACTTTTAACAGTATAAAAATAAAAACGTATTGTAAAAGAATATAAAAAATACAACATAGTCTTTTAACCCCTTCACTATCAAGTGATTTTGCAGAAAAACATTGTCACGAACCAGTGATTTTTGTAAAAAAAAATTTTTAATTAATTATTCAGTAAGACATGTTTGGGCATATTCCCAATGTTTTTCTTACTGTAAATAACATATTTGGCCAGTAGATGGTGCCATCTACTGCCAAATTGAGTTCCAGCTGTTACAGTGTAGCTCGTGTTCTCTGCATTGGCTGCTGAATGTCCGATGTCAGGGCATTCAGTTAGTCGATTTTACAGTTTTAGCTCTTTGGGCATTATGCACACGGGTTAAAACTTTGGGGGCACCTTCTGCAGCTCAAAAGCTAAAGAAATTCATTTGCAGCAAACTAATTTCATTTGCTTTTGGGCTGCAGAGTTGCAGATCGAAATATCTCTATCTTGCTAGTGAAGGGGTTAATAAAAAATGTAAAAAGGGATTTTGTTAAAAATAGTAAACAGTCTTTAAAAAAAAAATATATATATATATATATTGAAACCTATGGGATTCGCCCCTGTTTAAACCTGTTGAATAGAAACCCCGAAAATCATGTTGTTTGCTTAAATTTCGGTGCAGTTCGGCATTCTGTGAATACAAGTCTTCTATGGGGCAATTTTGGTGCTGGTGAATTGTGGCGAAATGCACTGTATTTGGCGAATTGACAGCTTTGTGAATAAATGAATTGACCCAAAATTGCACCTAGAGTGAAATCTACTTTTTGGTGCAATTCGGTGGCAAATTCGGAGGATAGTGAGTAACCCCTATTGTGTTCATGTAGGCAGTGGGTAAGGCCAGATAATATAGTGGGGGGGGGATCAGAGCATTAATACCTGGTAAAGTTTATGTGTTTATGTGTTTGTCTGATATTTTATTGTAAAGAATAAGATGTTTTTTCCTGCGTATTTATGATGTGATTTAGAAGAAAAATGCAATAGGCGACTCTTGACATTATCCCGTCATGTGATGCTGTATAATTCTTTCTAATCCCATATTCATGGTTTTATCAGAAAGGCTGGAGATTAACAAATCTATTGTTAAAAGGATAAACGAGAGACTGTGGGAAATGAGCAGCTGGGATTATGCCGTGACCCACTTTAAAACATAGTGTCTGACATCATACCTCAATGAGTTGACTTATCTTTCTCTTCCCTGTTTAACTGGGAGGTGACTGGTTCCCCCAATCCATTAATAGTCTTTTAGAGGCAAAAAAAATGCCAGATGCCTGTCTTGTCACTTTTGTTTTTATATATTATTATTATTTGCAGCACAATCATTTTTTTTCCGTTACATCTGCCTTCTTTCCAATGACTCCCTGCTCATTGCACATGGCCCACAAGAAGGGCAGTGGTCTCTCAAAGAAGTGGTGTCCAGTATGGGAAACCAGGATAGATGGGTGACAAATTGAACCTGGAAAGGCAACCTCCAACAGCATACAAACAGAAAAAGGAGACGAGCACTCCACTTTTATTCCTCTACAAACGGATTTATTGGCAGGACATAGAATGACAACATTTTGGCTCCTCACAAACCTTTCTCAAGACTCAACGACAATGTTTCAGCTCGATAAGAGCCTTTCTCAAGACTCAATGGCAGTGTCTCAGCTCATTGGGAGCCTTTCTCAAGACTCATTGGCAATGTTTCAGCTCATTGTGAGCCTTTCTCAAGACTCATTGGCAATGTTTCAGCTCATTGTGAGCCTTTCTCAAGACTCATTGGCAATGTTTCAGCTCATTGTGAGCCTTTCTCAAGACTCAACGGCAATGTTTCAGCTCATCAGGAGCCTTTCTCAAGACTCAACGGCAATATTTCAGCTCGATAAGAGCCTTTCTCAAGACTCAATGGCAGTGTTTCAGCTCATCGTGAGCCTTTCTCAAGGCTCATTGGCAATGTTTCAGCTCGTCAAGAGCTCTTTCTCAAGACTCAATGGCAATGTTTCAGCTCATTGTGAGCCTTTCTCAAGACTCATTGGCTATGTTTCAGCTCATTGTGAGCCTTTCTCAAGACTCATTGTCAATGTTTCAGCTCATTGTGAGCCTTTCTCAAGACTCAACAGCAATGTTTCAGCTCATCAGGAGCCTTTCTCAAGACTCAACGGCAATGTTTCAGCTCATCGGGAGCCTTTCTCAAGACTCAACGGCAATATTTCAGCTCGATAAGAGCCTTTCTCAAGACTCAATGGCAGTGTTTCAGCTCATCGTGAGCCTTTCTCAAGGCTCATTGGCAATGTTTCAGTTCGTCAAGAGCTCTTTCTCAAGACTCAATGGCAATGTTTCAGCTCATTGTGAGCCTTTCTCAAGACTCAACAGCAATATTTTGGGTTGTCAAAGCCGTTCTCTAGGTTCCGAGGCAAAGTTTTAATTAACAAGAGCCTTTTTCAAGCCGCAACGGCATTTTTCTTGTTTGTCGTAAGTCTTTTTGATGCCTCAATGGCAGTGTTTCGGCTCATACCAGCCTTTCTCAAGCCTCAACAGCTATGTTTCAGTTTGTCATGAGGCTTCTCAAGCCTCAGTGGCACCATTTCAACGGCAATGTTTCGGTTCCTCCAGAGCCTTTCTCAAACCTCAACGGCAATGTACCGGTTCATCCAGAGCCTTTCTCAAGCCTCAACGTCAATGTTTCGGTTCATCCAGAGTCTTTCTCAAGCCTCAACGTCAATGTTTCGGTTCATCCGGAGCCTTTGTCAAGCCTCAACGGCAATGTTTCGGTTCATCCAGATCCTTTCTCAAGCCTCAACGGCAATGTTTTTGGCTTGTCAAATGCCTTTCTTAAGCCTCAATGGCAACGTTTCAGTTTGTCATGAGCCAATATTAGGCCTCAATGGCAATGTTTCAGCTTGCTAATAGCCTTTCTCAAGCCTTAACGTCAACATTTTGACCTTTCAAGAGCCTTTCTCAAGCCTCAATTGCAGTGTTTCAGCTCACTACCAGCCTTCCTCAAGCCAGATTACCAGGTACGCTGTTGTTCTATGCGCTGGCATTAAATCTAAGAGAAATGCCAATCTCCGGCCACCCAGATGCTAATGCCTTCAATTTCCTGCATTCTTTGTATGTGATACATGGCCATGGAACCATGAGAATTTTAGTTGACACATCCGGATGGGGGGTGTCAGAGTTTGGCATCCCTGGTTAGACAGTGTACACCCTTTAGGGTTCTTCTTAATGAAACATACATATCCACTGAGAAGAAATCTATTCCATGTCTGCCGCATTCTGAGGACAAGCTCCTGGACAGTGGGTGGCTTCAGATCCTACCTTTTTGCCTGGTGATCTGACAACTTACAACCAATTGACATTGAGTGGTCACAGTGTAGAGTGTCCCTTTACGGCAGGGATTTCCAACTCAGTCCCTTCCAGATGTTTCTGAACCACACCTCCAATGATTCCCTGTCCATCGATTGCATTCAAAGATTTCTGGGAATTGTAGGAAATCAAAATGGGTGGGGGGGTCAGAGCTGGAGACCCCGGCTTTGAGATATGCATACGTAGGTCAGAGCTGGAGACGCCGGCTTTGAGATATGCATACGTAGGTCAGAGCTGGAGACCCCGGCTTTGAGATATGCATACGTAGGTCAGAGCTGGAGACCCCTGCTTTGAGATATGCATACGTAGGTCAGAGCTGGAGACCCCTGCTTTGAGATATGCATACGTAGGTCAGAGCTGGAGACGCCGGCTTTGAGATATGCATACGTAGGTCAGAGCTGGAGACGCCGGCTTTGAGATATGCATACGTAGAGCAGTTGGCGCATTTGGCTCTTTCCATGACCCGTCAGAACCCCCATCGTAATAATTGTATTGTAACAGATCCACCTTGATTGAACGATTTGCAAATGACAAGTTGAAAGGATCTTGCCCAAACATCAGGTGACCTCTTTATGAGATCAAACGACGGCTTTAGACAATCCTATGCAGTAATTGCAATTTGCATATAAATAGCATTTCTGTCGTGCACACAAATGTAACTGAAACCAGGGAATTATTTCACCGGCGAGCACGAATTGGAAGATTTGACATGCTACAATACTATTAGTTTGTACGAATACTGCTGTGTGTAGGATCTGCGCCCCCCCCCATCGCTGTCATGGAACTGAAGCTTGTTATCCTGACATGGCGTGCAGTGAGTTCTGAAGCTCCGTCGCTGTAATTGTGACAGTAAATATAATAAGCAAAAAGAAAAACCACAACAGAGAAACCACCCCCCCCTCCCCAAGCCAAGAGTCTAGGATATGGTGGGGTGGGGGGGGGCGGGTAATAATAAATAACAGCAGAAGGAATTTATTCTCCCTGAAAAAGAAACAATAATAAACCAAACATATAGCTGGACCATTCTATTTGTATTTATAAAGTAAGGATTTATTAAATCAACTCTGGTAAAATAAGCATTTTAGCAACTGGAAGCATATACTTATTTACTACAGGTGCGAACAAGAAACCGGTCAGGCCTCATGGAGACAATGCAGCTTTGCCCCCTCCATCTCTGCAGCACCAGCACATTAAACCCCTGCCTATCTCGGTATCTCCATTAGTTATGTTCAGTGCTGAAAAATACGGTTCTGATTGTTTCAGAATCCAAAAATATCGAATTAGGAAAAAATCGGAATCAGCTCATTCAGAATAGTGGAAGCTTCTGATATTTCGGTATTGGACCAATTCGACATTTTGGAAACATCCAATATATTCATCCGTTTCCAATATTCGGAACCTTTATGTATAATATGTAAATTGGTTGGGGGGTTAGGGTCAGGGCTAGGGCGAGGGTTAGGGCGTGAGGTTTGTTTAGGATGACAGTTTCTGTGTGTCATATGATTAGTTTCAAGGTTAGGGTTAGGTTAGGGATAGAGCTAGATTAGGGATAGGGTTAGGGCTAGTATTAGGATTAAGTTAGAGTTAGGGCTAGGTTTAATGCTAGGGTTAGGGCTAGGGTTAGGGTTACAGTTTCTGGGGTCATTGGATTAGGGTCAAGGCTAGGTTTAGGTTGGGAATAGAGTTAGTTTAGGGTTAGGGCTACTATTAGGGTTAACCTATAGTTTAGGCTAGGTTTAATGCCAGCGTTATGGCTAGGGTTATGGTTACAGTTTCTGGGTTAGGTGTAGAATTAGGTTAGGGTTATTGTTTTTTTTTCTAATATTTTACTATTCTGATTGAATCCAAATTTTTGGGATTATACTTGGATATGGCCGATGATAATCAGAAAAATTCTGATTAATTCGAATTTTTTGATTTGAAAAACGATTCAGACATTGCCAAATTGCCGCTATGCCAGACCATTTCCGAATAGGTTCAAACTGAATCGCATATGTCTAACGTCCTCCATCACTCTCTATCAATAAACAAGGCAGGGTACAGGGAGGGCACATAGCCTGCCCTAGTTTGCTGCAAAAAAACTGGCATTAATCAGCATGGACATGTGAGCATGGGTCAATACTATTAAAAGTATATGTATGTGTGTGTATGATGTACACTCACGGACACTTTCTTTAGGTACACCTTGCTAATCCCGAGTTGGACCACCTTTTGCATTCAAAACTGTCCTAATTCTTCGTGACATATCACTCACACACCATTACACCACCACCAGCCTGAAGCATAGATACAAGGCAGGATGGATCCATGCTTTCATGTTGCTGATGCCAAATTCTGACCCGACCATCTGAATGTTGCAGCTGAAATCGAGACTCATCATATCAGGCAACGCTTTTCCAATCGTCTGTTGTCCAGTGTTTTTGAGTCGTTGCGAATCGTAGCCTCAGTTTCCTGTTCTTAGCTGATAGGAGGGGCATCCGGTGTGGTCTGCTGCTGCTGTAGCCCATCTGTTGCTGCTGTAGCCCTATTCTGCAGACCTTGGTTGTAGCGAGTGGTTATTTGAGTTACTGTTGCCTTTCGATTATCTGGAACCAGTCTGACCATTCTCCTTTGACCTCTGACCTCAAGGCATTTTAGTCCACACAGCTGCCGCTCACTGGATATTTTCTCTTTTACAGACCATTCCCTGTAAACCCTAGAGATGGTTGTGCGTGAAAATCCCAATAGATCAGCAGTTTGTGAAATACTCAGACCAGCCCGTTTGGCACCAACAACCCATGCCACGTTCAAAGCCACTTAAATCCCTTTTCTTCTCCATTCTGATGCTTGGTTTGAACTTCAGCAAGTCGTCGACACCGCATCTAGACGCCGAAATGCATTGAGTTGCCGCCATGTGATTGGCTGATTAGCAGTTTGTGTTAACAAGCAATTCAACAGGTGTACCTAATAAAGTGGCCGGTGCGTGTACACTATTTCTCTAAATTGGTATTTTTTATTTCTGCTTTGTTTTTCCTGTGTATGTGTGAATGCATTACAAAGCAAAAGCAATAGTTTATTCTCGCGCATGAGAACAAAGAAAACCCTGGGAACCTTGAGGAGACCTCCGATTTAGCAGCATTGCAGGTATAGTCGGCCACGCGCGTCACATCACATCTAGATCATTTTCCGGACATGACAGCCACACCAGAAACTGAACATTAAAAGCGCACCTAGGGCTGCGGTGCCCAGGGGGGAAACTCACAAATAACACAACACCTGCCCTGTTACTTCCCCGGGTCAGCACTGCCGGAAACATAACCCGTCAGATACAAAACACCAAAACACATACAACACAACATGAAAAGAGATAAGATAAATCAAAATAACCATTTTAAGATGTTATATGGAGACTGGGATCTCCTCGACAATATATCCAGCATGAAGCTAAAATAAGAAGACTAGCCAAAATGATAAACAATGTCTGATCAGTGATTAATGATCCGGTCTTCATTCTGCTATTCATTTGTTTGGTACAGAAAGGCGTGTGTGTATTAAGCTATGACGCTCTCTGTGAATAAATATAAAGGCCGACCCATTGGATATAAATTAATGAAATGTAACCAGTGCAATGTAATATTCTAAATATACACTGCCCGGCCAAAATAAGTCCCCACCTAGATGTAACTCAGCCAATGGGTGCTCACCGTCCATTGGATAATTACTGCAGTGATTAATATGTTTCAGCATAAAATGAGATCATGTGACTCCTTGAATATACTGAATGAGCAGGTTTTCCCATCAATGGGTTTTTTCTCCCCTGATGGCACAGCGGGCATATTCCAAGATGGCAATGCCAGGATTCATCAGGCTCAAATTGTGCGAGAGTGGTTGAGGGAGCATGAGACATCATTTTCACACATGGATTGGCCACCGCACAGTCCAGACCTTAACCCCATTGAATCAAGGAATGTGGTACGGAGGAGGCGCTAAAGTGAATAGGATATAGGTAAACATATGTATGCAGCCTACTGGGAGAAGAACACAAAACCTCGACAGAAATGTGTTTAAGGTACGGAAAAGGGTGGAAGTTACTCCAGTGGCGCAAAAAGGGGAGGTAATTAGCGTAGAAACTGCGTGTAATGTAAAAAAGCAGTTTAAAATAGCTGTAGGAGCACAGTCTCAGAGCAGACCAATGATAAAGTGCTATCTAGAGAAGGTGCAAATGCAATCGGAAGTGCATATAGTGCAAATGGTATCTAAAAACGTTGTGCACGTTAATGGCGTACTGTGAAAAGTGCATTAATTTTGAACAGAACAAATTCCGTAATAAGAACAGTTCATAAAAACACATAAAAGTACGTAAAAAAAGCAGCACACGCTTTTGTGCAAAGGTGCAAAGATAAAGTGCAATTATAATGACACAAAAATAGTAATAAAAAATAGTCCAAAGGTTGTGCAAAAGTCTAGTAAACAGTCTTATTTAAAGGGAGGGCTTAACTAAATGTGTGAGCCTCTCGCTTATACCGTCCATATACGGAGATCCTCAAAAGAGGGGAGAAAAAAGGTCTTGTTCTTGTTGTCCTAGTGGATTCTGTGTTCTAATGGGTTCCACGTTCTCGTAGTGCGGGGAAGGGAAAAAAAGGAAAAAAGAGAAAAATAGTGCAATATTGTCTGGATATGTTAATCGTGGACAAATATAAGAAAAGTGCACACTTACACTTTCCAGAGCCTATGTGTTCCAGGCTCTGGTTCGAAGTGCACTGGGCCAAGTATAGAGTGGCCTCTGCCCTTCTTTTGAAGTTGTTATTCACCTCGGATATAAAGGAACAGAGTATTCATAGCGCAACTTGAATGGTGGCTAGATACATTAATAGGTATAGAATTGGTCTCACTCACCGATGGTGGAGCCTTGTTCCAGGCTCAACTTAATGGCAGATAGTGTTCCTTTGCTCGGTGGGCACCGTCACCTCTTTAGCTGCACCTCTTTGGCGGTCTTCTACCGACTCGGAAGGGTGGATGGAGTAAATAGACCGTAAGAAAACGGCAGCAAAACCACGGATGGATAAGTTAAAACGTGGTTTATTGAAAAATCTTTTTTGGTTATTAACGAATTAACGATAAATTCCACAGGAACAAAACCCTTTTCTATAAACAGGACCAGATTAATGTCTCTTTATATCGAATAGCCTCCCCCTCACCTTGGTGTAATGGACAATGGCTGGGGGAGGTGGCAAAGAGATCTGGTTTGAGCCCGTTCCTGGTGGGTTACATGGAATTCTGTGGAAATAAAGGGATCCACCACCTGCCGCCTGGATCCTCCTTTCAGCACTGAGCTCTCTGCCCGTACCCGCAGCACTCCGTGTGTTAATACATACTGCCCGTACCCGCAGCACTCCGTGTGTTAATACGTACTGCTGGACCCGCAGCACTCCGTGTGTTAATACATACTGCCCGTACCCGCAGCACTCCGTGTGTTAATACATACTGCCCGTACCCGCAGCACTCCGTGTGTTAATACATACTGCCTGTACCCGCAGCACTCCGTGTGTTAATACATACTGCCCGGACCCGCGGCACTCCGTGTGTTAATACATACTGCCCGGACCCGCGGCACTCCGTGTGTTAATACATACTGCCTGTACCCGCAGCACTCCGTGTGTTAATACATACTGCCCGGACCCGCGGCACTCCGTGTGTTAATACATACTGCCCGGACCCGCGGCACTCCGTGTGTTAATACATACTGCCCGGACCCGCGGCACTCCGTGTGTTAATACATACTGCCCGTACCCGCAGCACTCCGTGTGTTAATACATACTGCCCGGACCCGCAGCACTCCGTGTGTTAATACATACTGCCCGGACCCGCGGCACTCCGTGTGTTAATACATACTGCCCGGACCCGCAGCACTCCGTGTGTTAATACATACTGCCCGTACCCGCAGCACTCCGTGTGTTAATACATACTGCCCGGATCTGCGGCACTCCGTGTGTTAATACATTCTGCCCGTACACGCAGCACTCCGTGTGTTAATACATACTGCCCGTACCTGCAGCACTCCGTGTGTTAATACATACTGCCCGTACCTGCAGCACTCCGTGTGTTAATACGTACTGCTGGACCCGCAGCACTCCGTGTGTTAATACATACTGCCCGTACCCGCAGCACTCCGTGTGTTAATACATACTGCCCGTACCCGCAGCACTCCGTGTGTTAATACGTACTGCTGGACCCGCAGCACTCCGTGTGTTAATACATACTGCCCGTACCCGCAGCACTCCGTGTGTTAATATGTACTGCTGGACCCGCAGCACTCCGTATGTTAATACATACTGCCCGTACCCGCAGCACTCTGTGTGTTAATACATACTGCCCGTACCCGCAGCACTCTGTGTGTTAATACATACTGCCCGTACCCGCAGCACTCCGTGTGTTAATATGTACTGCTGGACCCGCAGCACTCCGTGTGTTAATACATACTGCCCGTACCCGCAGCACTCTGTGTGTTAATACATACTGCCCGTACCCGCAGCACTCCGTGTGTTAATACATACTGCCGGACCCGCAGCACTCCGTGTGTTAATACATACTGCCCGTACCCGCAGCACTACGTGTGTTAATACATACTGCCCGTACCCGCAGCACTCCGTGTGCTAATACATACTGCCGGACCCGCAGCACTACGTGTGTTAATACGTACTGCTGGACCCGCAGCACTCCGTGTGTTAATACATACTGCCGGACCCGCGCACTCCGCGTGTTAATACATACTGCCCATACCCGCAGCACTCCATGTGTTAATACATACTGCCGGACCCGCAGCACTCCGCGTGTTAATACATACTGCCCGTACCCGCAGCACTCTGTGTGTTAATACATACTGCCCGTACCCGCAGCACTCTGTGTGTTAATACGTACTGCTGGACCCGCAGCACTCTGTGTGTTAATACATACTGCCCGTACCCGCAGCACTCCGTGTGTTAATATGTACTGCTGGACCCGCAGCACTCCGTGTGTTAATACATACTGCCCGTACCCGCAGCACTCTGTGTGTTAATACATACTGCCCGTACCCGCAGCACTCCGTGTGTTAATACATACTGCCGGACCCGCAGCACTCCGTGTGTTAATACATACTGCCCGTACCCGCAGCACTACGTGTGTTAATACATACTGCCCGTACCCGCAGCACTCCGTGTGCTAATACATACTGCCGGACCCGCAGCACTACGTGTGTTAATACGTACTGCTGGACCCGCAGCACTCCGTGTGTTAATACATACTGCCGGACCCGCGCACTCCGCGTGTTAATACATACTGCCCATACCCGCAGCACTCCATGTGTTAATACATACTGCCCGGACCCGCAACACTCCGTGTGTTAATACATACTTCCCGTACCCGCAGCACTCCGTGTGTTAATACATACTGCCGGACCCGCAGCACTCCGCGTGTTAATACATACTGCCCGTACCCGCAGCACTCCATGTGTTAATACATACTGCCCGTACCCGCAGCACTCCGTGTGTTAATACATACTGCCCGTACCCGCAGCACTCCGTGTGTTAATACATACTGCCCGTACCCGCAGCACTCCATGTGCTAATACATACTGCCGGATCCGCAGCACTACGTGTGTTAATACGTACTGCTGGACCCGCAGCACTCCGTGTGTTAATACATACTGCCGGACCCGCAGCACTCCGTGTGTTAATACATACTGCCCGGACCCGCAGCACTCCGTGTGTTAATACATACTGCCCGAACCCGCAGCACTCCGTGTGTTAATACATACTGCCCGGACCCTTCGTGGGGTTCCAGGCCTCGGCCCGCTTCGCTGTTATTCCAGTCTGCTGGCCCTTCATTCCTCATCATGTCTCTTCCTCATCTCATGACGCAAACCCAAAGGGAGAGCCGCGCGTCTGAAAGGAGCAGCCCAGCCGTGCACATTTTAACAAGGTATACATGCTTATTTTTAGCTGCAGCGGGGGGGGGGGTATATATAAATGTTTTCACTCCCTCAATCTTAAAACAAAAACATATGAAAACACTGAATAAAGCGTCCGGCGGGAGATCAGGCAGACACATTCCACGCGCTGAGAGATGGATTTCAACATAAATATTTATTGAAGGAGATTTGTAAGAACACGGCAATCTCTTCGCATCGGATATTCGATGATCGCGTTGCGCGGCACCGCGGCCTCTGCAACACGCATCGCTTCCAATAATTGTATAAACCGGACGGTGATACGTTCTACCTTTTCATGTAAACGCGTGTCTGGATTCAGGCTCCGCTGCCGTATCATGACTTCTTTGTTTGAAGAATAAATATTTATTAAGGACCATTTCTAACCACAAGAAAACCTCTAGGACTAAGCAGGCGGTGGTCGCTGTATCTATATACATCCGGTTTCAATATATCAAGGTATCTTGCTCCTGATTATAGATTTTCGACACCTCTTTGTTATCGCACCGTGGGTTTCTGTTTCCCTTTTTCCGGATATTTATGCGATGAGGAAGGAACAACGTTTTGATTTTAGACGAGTCCTACATGACCTCTAGGTTTGGATTTGATATGAAGGTGTATTAGGATGGGAACACGCCGCCGCGTTGTGTTACGCCAGTAGCTCTCGCTGCGTCGCGGCTGAGCCTGTAGCACAGTGACACCATGTGTTCATTTATTCCCATTGTGTTCAATTTATTCTAGGTTAAGGATCTCAAACTCCGGCGCTCCCAGATGACTCTAAACTACATCTCCCTTTATTTTCTGGCAATTTATTGCACCCAAAGAATTCTGGGAATAGTTGTCATCAATATCTGTGGGGCCGGAGTTTGAGATCCCTGTTCTAGAAGTTGTGATACGCCCAAACACACCTACATTACCTTTACGGAAGAGATTGTATTCTTTTTAGGTTGCGTTGTATGACCTCGGCATTGTCTGTAACCGTTAGGCTTGTGCACCGATTTTTTTTTCGGTTCGATTCGATTTTTCGGATTTTTAAACTTTTCGATTCGGCTCGTTTCGACCGATTTCTGTTTCGATTCGGTTCGGCTCGACTCGTTTTTCGTGTACATTTTTTTTTCGGAAAATCGTCCAATTTTCGTATTTTCGTGTCACTTAGCTCGTTTTTTGTATTGACTTTTTGTATTTTCGGAAATTTTCGTTTTTTCGGAACGTCTGTTCTCCTCGTTTTAAAGCAATAAATTTCGATTTGACACATTTCAAGTACATTCGAAAATTCCGAAAATATTTCGTTTCGGCTCGGAAAACTATTCGGATCTGCCATTTTCGGATCTAAAAATTCTCGGAAAATCGGCCGCATCCGAAAACACGAATCGGGAAATTTCGTGAAAATTCCGAAATTCTGAAACCCGAAACGCACATCCCTAGTAACCGTGTCTTATAGATTCTTTGTTATTTTTATGCGCGTCACTCCTGAGGAAGTCTCATGTGTTTGATGAAATGTAGTAAAAAACAAATGACAAATAAAACGACCATAACACAATACAGTTAAAAAGTCTGTACATTTCAATAAGCCCCCTGCAGAAACACACTCACAAAAAAGACATTATGGGGTATTCAGAGACCACCAAAATGTCGCTGACATTTCGGTGCCCTTACGTTACCCGCACTTCGTGGCGATTTGGCGATTCTAGTTTGCAGACTCTGCGGTGTATTCAAGTACAAACCGCAGGGTTCCTGGAGTGCAGGGAAAACCCCGCCGCAAACCCGACGAACACTCGCCGAACACACTCGCCGAAAACCCTCAGAAACCGCTCCAAAAACCACACCGGAAAAAGCCGACAAGTTGGCGAATGGGGTAAAGAACAAAACAATAAAAAAAACGGTACGCTTGAAAGTTTCAAAATTGAAACAGTGTTTGCAAAAAAAATACTGGATGAAAATGGTTGGAATTGACATATAAGATCCTGTGAATGATAAGGTCTGTTACAGAAAAAATGAAAAAACGCTTTAAAAAAAAAAAGTTTATATTGCCGAAATATTCCCCAAAAAAAACTTTTTACTGCAGAATATTATTATAAACGGTTTATTAGATGTTGTATTAAAACTGGAATATTTTTTCATGGGGATTTCACTGCCATCGAACAGGCACCGTATGTGCAGGCAGTTCGCCAAAATTTGGTGAACTGCCTGCTCTCTGAATAGCCGAATGGCCCGAAATGTCAACGTATGCTGAATTTCAGTGTCTGGTTACATTTCAGTGACATTTCTGACCTCTCTCAATAACCCCTATAATATAAGCGCATATCATAGAAGGATGTTACCCCTCCTCGGTATATGGTGGCGCCAAGAATCCAGGTCGAGAAGCAGTCAACAACCACTAGTATAAGCGGCCAAGACACATCAAGTGGAAAGAGGCTCCAGGTCTCGCAGGTAGAGGTCCAGGTATGGAACACCAATGTATCCAATAAGGGGGAAAATACATCAAGTGTGAGCAGGAATAAACATCAACCGGGCCAAGGAATAAAAGCAAATACTATTAATAGAACGTATCCAACGCGTTTCGTTGGTTAAATCAACTTCATCCAGAATAAAATAATTGTCAGGTTGCGTTGTGTGACCTCAGCGTTGTCTGTAACTTTGTCTTATAGATTCTTTGTTATTTTTATGCGCCTCACCCCTGAGGAAGTCGCATGCGTTTGGTGAAACGCGTCAGACGATCCAGCGCTTGTACTATTTTTTAAAAAATGTAATATAGATTCCCAGTGTTTGCACAATGTTCTGGAGCATGTCGATGCTGGCAAATTCTTCTGCCGAGGTTCTCCAGTCATCTCCAGCATGAAGCGAGCAGGACGGTGCCACTGAGAACCTCTGGACCGGCATATCTTTTATGTTTGTGAGTGCAATCCCGTAGCATACCGCCATCAATTTATATTGGTCTGCACTATTGTGTTTTTATAATTGACTTTCAGGTTGTATTAATTGCCCCCTTTCCTTCTCATTTTGTCTTTAACCTATGTTGCTTTATAATCTAATATATCTGTCTTTATTGGAGTTTCAAGGGTTATTCTTAGGTTTGTTTGTTTTAACTTTCCCTAAATTAATTCATCATGCAAAAAATAATAGGGTTTTTTTTTTAAAAGAGACACTACCACTTACATAAGCTGTAACTAGATCACTTGTGCATTACTAACAAAACCACCTTATAAAAAAACATTATAAAAACACATGCTGCTGTTTTTTTGTTTGAAGTAATTGCATGTAAAAAGGAAAAATAAAATCTGTCAGGGTTATTCAAAGAGATCCGAATTGCTTGAGAAAGGTAAACGTACGCTGAAAATCATTCGGCTATCCAGAGAGCAGGAAATTCACCAAATCCTGGCGAATTGCCTGAACATACGGTGCCTGTTCGGTGCCTGTTCGAGGGCAGTGAAATCCCCATGAAAAGCACTGCTTCGGCTATTCAGAGAACACAAACCAGCAGTGAAAGGTTCCCGAAATGCCCTGCCATTCGGTGGTTTAGTTCGGCAGGTTTATTCAGGCGAATCCCATAGGATTCAATGTTAAAAATATTCCGGTTTTAATTCAATATCTAATAAACTGTTCATTATAAAATTCTGCAGTAAAGAGTCTCTTTATTTATAGATTTTTTAGGATACTTTAAGCATTTTCCTGATTTTTTTTTTTAAAAGTCCGATATTTTTATTTTTTTTAAGTTTACTTATTTTTTCTGTAACAGCCCTTTTTATTATCATTCATTGGATTTTATAAGTAAATTTCAGACATTTTCGCTCAGTAGTTTCTTTGCAAACAGTGTTTCACTTTTCAAACATTCACACAAACTGTTTTCCTAATTTATTCACTTCACTCTGTCTGCGGTCTCGGCTTTCTCGGCTTTTTCCAGCGGCTTCGCTGCGTGTGATCGGCTCCTGCTCGGGTTTTTCTGTGGTTTTCGGCAGGTTAATCCAGATGTTTTTGGGGTTTTCGGCGTGCATTCGCTGGGTTTTGCGGTTCGTTTTCGTCAGGTTTGAGGCAGCTTTTCCCTGCAATTCGGGGACCCTGTGGTGCTTGCTGAATACACCGTAGGGTCACCGACATGGGATCGGCAAAACAAACCGAATTGAAGAGAACGAAAAGTCACCGAACAAGCGGTGACTTTTCGAATCTCTTTGAATAACCCTGTATATTTTTTTACCTCTCCATCCATTTTGTTGATTTTTCCCATGAGGCAACATTTACCAAAGGCTTTTCATTACTTTTGTGGCTTTTCTAATCTACAGTATTTAACAGATAAGGCAGGAGGTCTATTGTTCTCCAGGCTACTGGAGATAAGAGATGGCAGCTGAGTGAGATAAAACAGGGAGCTTAGAAGATGTCTTATCTATCCCCTGGTGATGTCCTTTGAATACATTCCACACAATAAAAAGATGTGAGTCAGTGACTGATCCATTCACTCCATTCTATGGCCAAAGCCACACAGTGAGGAGCAACTGATGGAAAGATACTGGGGGGGGGTGTAGTTTACAACACAAAATATCACCCAGTGACACATATAGAGGGTTATTCAGAGAGAGCCGATCTGGCCCCGAAATGGCACGAATAGTGAATTTCCCCGTATGGTGCTATTTTGTGGCCATTCGGCTATTCTATTTTGGTGAATTCCCTGCAAACACGATGCCTGTTCGGCAGCAGTGAAATCCCTCATAGAGAAGCAATGGTTAATCTATTCAGAGACACCGAACTGCAGAGAAATGTCAGTGAAATGCCCTGCTGTTCGGTGGTTTCATTCGGCAGGTTTATTCAGGCGAATCCCATAGGCGTCAATGTTAAAAATATTCCCGTTTTTATGCAATATCTAATAAACTATTTATTATTTTAAACTGCAGCAAAAAGTCTCTTTATTGATTTTTTTTTAGGATCTTTTAGGCTTTTTTCGAGATTTTTTCAGCAAAATATTTTTTCCGTTTTTTTTTAAATAGCATTTTTTCTTTTTTCTATAACAGCCCTTTTTATTATCATTCATAGGATTTTATATGTAAATTCCAGACATTTTCGTTCTGTAGTTTTTTCCCAAACAGCGTTTCACTTTTGACACTTTCAAATAATTATTATTAATATTATAGTATATATAAAAGTAGTGTTTGGTTTTGTTACCTGTCCAGCGGATTGTCTGCTTTTTTCTGCGGCTGCTCGGTGCTGTGCTTGGCGGCTTGTCGGCTGCGTTTGGCGGCTGTCCGGCGTGTTTGCAGTGGCTGTCTGACTGGTTGGCGGCAGCACGTAACATGTTGGCGGTGGGTTGCCGGCAGGTTTGTGGGGGGTTGGCGTGGCATTTGGCGGCGGATTCACTGAGCTTTGGGGACCCTGCTGTGAATGGTGAATTCACCGCAGGGTAGGGAAATTTGATTCCCCGAAATGCGGAGAACGAAAGAGCACTGAAATGTCGGCAACATTCCAGTGCTCTGTGAATAACCCTTACTGATAAAACAAAACTGTGCTGACATCATCGGTGCCCGAACTGGTGCTCGACGGGAAGGAGAATTCAAACAAATAGTTCCCAGTGTCCTTTTCCTGCCCTTGCAACATCGTATACAGAGGTTATAACAGTGGTGGTGCATTGTCAGAATGTTATCAGTTTCCATACAGTATATTACAGGTCAAATCCATAGGCGTGCGCAGATTCAGAATCGCGTGCCCGGCTGCCCGCTCGATGAATTGCTCCTGCTTTCAACCGGTTAGGTCCCAATCTACATTTCTTGAGCTCTTCTTTCTTTCTGGTTAAAGATAAAGAACATGAAATGTAACAGTTTGAGATTATTTACAGCTTGTTGTAAGTAATAAATATAACATCTGCGGCGCAAGTGTAACAGAGCCGGTAATAGGGAGCTGCTAAGGGTTAATCAACTCCTTATTACTGGCTCCCATGGAACCGAGACATGTATTTTTTCACAACTCCGGAAGACAAATTGCTGTCCTAACTGGATGACTTCCCGTTTCCTAAAGCTCAAACTCTCTAAAACTGAACTTCTCATCTTCCCTCCCTCTTAAACTAACATTCTTCCACCCATTTCTTTTCAGGTGAATGGTGCCACCATTACTTCTACCTTTCCGGCCCGGTGCCTCGGGGTCTTCTTAGTCTTAGGCCCTGATCTCTCCTTCACTTGTCACATTCAGTCGCTAACCAAATCCTGCTACTTCCGCCTAAAAACATTGCACGTGTCCGTCCGTCCCTTACTTAATCAGGACTCTGCTATAAAAATGCTAATCCAAGCCCTTATCATCTCCCGCCTTGACTACTGTAACCTCCTTCTCTCTGGCTTTAAGAGATCCCAGATTCTGCCTCTGCAGTCTGTTATGAACGCCTGTGCCAGGCTCATCCACCTCACGTTCCACACGTCTCACACTTTACCTTCCACACCTCACACGCCCAGGGGCGGATCCAGACATGGGTTTCGTGGGGGGGGGAACTCTACCAGTTTTGGCTAAGAGTTGGTGTTGGGTTCACAGTGACAGGTAGTGTCTTGCCTAATCGCAGGCTGTGCTCATCTGTCACGTCTCCCTTTTCAAACACGATACAAGTCCCTTAAGACAGTCCCTATCTTTCCCCTCCGATCCTTTAAGTGGTCGGTAAACTAACTACCGCTTAGGGACACAAACACAAATATATGTATAGGTATGCACAGGACAGGATACCAGATACAGTAAGCAAAACGAGTGGGAAATGTTTTACCAACAACAAACGGGAAATGTTTTACCAACGAGTGGGAAATGTTTTACCAGCACAGGACAAAGTATACCTGAATATCCAGACGGAACACATATATCACTGGTATACGATATACAGAGGACAGGGTACAATGGAGAAGGCTGAAACTAGCCAAAACAGTAGGAAACACAGAATGGTAAGACAAAGCAATGGACTGGTACACGGACTAGCCAGGTGATAGCACAGAGAGATCAGCCAGGAGACATTAGCACTGAGGGAAGTATACTCCACGACAGCGCAACGTGTATTGTAGCAAGCTGGCTTTTAAACCCTGTGGCCCCTCGTTAACATGCCACACCCCACCCCTAGGCCAGTCACGTGATCGCTCTGAGCCTGTATATCATTTGGTACCTGGCGAGCGAGCAGCGAGGATGATGCTGCCGGGTGCTGGGGGGCCCCCAGGGACCACAGACATGACATTGTCACACTCACTCTACCCAGAACATTGCTGCATAGGGTCTGTCGTCATGTGGCTCAGGTAACACCTGACTGACACCGCACAGCAATGCTCTGCATTCTGGCACATGCTCTGTCACTGAGAATCAAGCACCAGCAGCAGTAACATGAAGCATGTACAAACACCTACGGACACCCATACACAGCCATATAACTCAGAGATACAAACACATACATAGCTATACACACACACACACTGACACCCATACACAGCCATATAACTCAGAGATACAAACACATACATAGCTATACACACACACACACTGACACCCATACACAGCCATATAACCCAGAGATACAAACACGTACATATCTATACACACACACACACTGATACCCATACACAGCCATATAACTCAGAGATACAAACACATACATAACTATACACACATATACACTGACACCCATACACAGCCATATAACTCAGAAAATACAAACACATACATAGCTATACACACGCACACACACACACACACTGATACCCATACACAGCCATATAACCCAGAGATACAAACACATACATAGCTATATACACACACCCACTGACACCCATACACAGCCATATAACCCAGAGATACAAACACGTACATATCTATACACACACACACACACTGATACCCATACACAGCCATATAACTCAGAGATACAAACACATACATAACTATACACACACACACACTGACACCCATACACAGCCATATAACTCAGAAAATACAAACACATACATAGCTATACACACGCACACACACACACACACTGATACCCATACACAGCCATATAACTCAGATACAAACACATACATAGCTATATACACACACACACTGACACCCATACACAGCCATATAACCCAGAGATACAAACACATACATAGCTATACACACACACACACTGACACCCATACACAGCCATATAACTCTGATACAAACACATACATAGCTATATACACACACACACTGACACCCATACACAGCCATATAACTCAGAGATACAAACACATACATAGCTATACACACACACACACTGATACCCATACACAGCCATATAACTCAGATACAAACACATACATAGCTATACACACACACACACACACTGACACCCATACACAGCCATATAACTCAGAGATACAAACACATACATAGCTATATACACACACACACTGACACCCATACACAGCCATATAACTCAGATACAAACACATACATAGCTATACACACACACACACTGACACCCATACACAGCCATATAACTCTGATACAAACACATACATAGCTATACACACACACACTGACACCCATACACAGCCATATAACCCAGAGATACAAACACATACATAGCTATACACACACACACACTGACACCCATACACAGCCATATAACTCTGATACAAACACATACATAGCTATACACACACACACTGACACCCATACACAGCCATATAACCCAGAGATACAAACACATACATAGCTATACACACACACACTGACACCCATACACAGCCATATAACTCAGATACAAACACATACATAGCTATACACACACACACACTGACACCCATACACAGCCATATAACTCAGATACAAACACATACATAGCTATACACACACACACTGACACCCATACACAGCCATATAACTCAGATACAAACACATACATAGCTATATACACACACACACTGACACCCATACACAGCCATATAACTCAGATACAAACACATACATAGCTATACACACACACACACTGACACCCATACACAGCCATATAACTCAGATACAAACACTTACACAAAATATACAAAATGTACTTTAATATACAATAATATTAATAATACTTTTAAAGTGTCAAATTTAAACGCTGTTTGCAAAAAAATACTGAATGAAAATGTCTGGAATTTACATATAAGATCCTATGAATGATAATGAAAAGGGCTGTTACAGAAAAAAGAAAAAACGATTGGAAAAAAAACCTGAATTTTTTTCCCGAAAAATGCCTAAAAGATCATAAAAAAATAAAGAGACTTTTTACTGCAGATTAAAATAATAAACAGTTTATTAGATATTGTATTAAAACAGGAATTATTTAAAATTGAAGCCTATGGGATTCGCCTGATTAAACCTGCCGAATGAAAGCACCGAACAGCAGGGCATTTCACTGACATTTCTCTGCTGTTCAGTGTCTCTGAATAGATTAACCATCATTTCTCTATGAGGGATTTCACTGCCGTCGAACAGGCACCGCAGTTGCTGGCAGTTCGCCAAAATTTGAATAGCCAAATGGCCCCGAAATGTCACCGTACGGGGAAATTCCCTGTTCGGTGCCATTTCGGCTCTCTAAATAATCCCTCATGTGTGAAAATGATGTCTCGTGCTCCCTGAACCACTCTTGCACAATTTGAGGCCCATGAATTCTGGCATTGCCATCTTGGAATATGCCCACTGTGCCATCAGTGGAGAAAAAACCCATTGATGGAAAAACCTGCTCATTCAGTATATTCAGGGAGTCACATGACCTCATTTTATGCTGAAACATATTAATCACTGCAGTAATTATCCAATGGAAGGCGAGCACCTATTAGCTGAGATAAATCTAAGGGATAACTTTTTTTTTTGTTCCAGGCAGTGACTTTTACTGAATAGTGTAGGAGGTATCAGGAAGTCATTATTTTCATGTATTTTTACCCTATGGGTCCAAGCATCCTCTGCAGCTGGACAGGCCTAGCCAGTGGTGTATTTAGGTTTTGTGCTGCCCTAGGCCTGACTAAACTCGTGCACCCCCTAATTTAAATTTGAGGCACCCCTTCCTGTCAAGGCCACACCTCTTCCTGGTTAATCCCCACCCTTCCTCTTTAAGCTCCACCTTTTCCTCTTAGAGCTCCGCCTTTTCCTCTCTTTATATTAAAAGTGGATACCAAGTGCCTACTTGTATATTTTGTATACCATTTCAAATGTATCTATTGAGATAAATAAAATTATGAAATGTTTAAATTCAAGCATTTTTACAAAGAACAGCCACGCATGTCAAGTATACTGGATCACAGCTGCTCTAATTGGTTGAACAATAAAATCCACAGAAACGTGCACTGCATATGAGCGTATCACAGAACTGCACAGCAATAAAACTCACAGTACTATGCAGTGTGTATCACAGAATCCACAGCAATAAAACTCCCAGCAATGCAATGTTTGGTGTGTGTCAGCGTATCAGAATCCACAGCAATAAAAATTCCAGCAATGCAATGTGCGGGTCAGCGTATCAGAATCCACAGCAATAAAACTCTCAGCAATGCAATGTGTGGTGTGTATGAGTGCATCAGAATCCACTGCAATAAAACTCCCAGCAATGCAATGTGTGGTGTGTGTCAGCGTATCAGAATCCACGGCAATAAAACTCCCAGCAATGCAATGTGTGGTGTGTCTGAGTGCATCAGAATCCACGGCAATAAAACTCCCAGCAATGCAATGTGCGGTGTGTATGAGTGCATCAGAATCCACTGCAATAAAACTCCCAGCAAACCGAGTGTATATGAGCACACAGCAATTATTTATTCTACATTTACCGGCCTCCGTCCGCGGTAGGGCTGTGTGCAGAGTCAGCAGGGACTGTGTACAGACTCAGCAGGAGGTCCCTCCAGGCCACGTTAGGGTCGCGGCTGTGCCTGTGCGTGGAGCCATCTTGTCAGCAGTGGGGTGCCACTGCCAGAGGGTGCACCGTGGCTTTGATTCCCTTCCTGGTGGGTGTTCAGTCCAGAATAGAGTGACAGTCCATGTTAACGAAAGGGTGGGCAGCTGCGTGCGTGTCACGTGGTTCAGCCAGTCAGGTGGTACTGAGACTCAGTACCACCTAACTGGCCGGACCGAGTGTGACCTGCACGCACGCAGCCTCGCCAGGAGCCAGGCAGCTCAATGACAAATTTCTATCACTGCAGTGCTGGTTAAGGAAAGGTCCACTTTAAACAGCAGTAAGCAGACAGGGCTTCATATTCTGCTGATACCCCCTCCCCTTTACCTGCCGTTTACTGTCATCTTCTCTCTCTGGACACAAATCACATCCCCCTCCTAGAGCTGCTGCGGGGCAGGGGAGGAGCTATGGAGAGAGGAGAGGGGGATTTTTATTCTATTCGATTTTAGGCTGGGGTCAGACCAGCGCACTTTTAACGTGCGTTCTGGCGCACATAATTACGGCCGCACTAGCAGCAGATGACGGGCAATGACGGCCAATATACGATGTACGGCCGCACGAAAGTCCGGCCGTGCAACGCAAGTGGAATTTGAACGCATTTTTTTTGAGAACGCTGAACCGCTAGTACTGACGTACTGAGTGCGCAGCTGCGGCATAGCGGCGTGTGTGCGTGATTAGGAGATGTCAGACACTGCTAATGTCCAGCCTACATAACGTCCAGACGCAAAAAGAGTTTTATTGACGATCCGTACAAAATCACGCCCGAAAATGCACGTAGTCTGACCGTTTTTTCGCATTCCGTGATAAAATACGTCAATGCGTTCGGACACACTTTTTCACGTTTGCGGGGAAAAATGCTTTCGTCTGACCCTAGCCTTATTCTGTATGCAAACGCCATGCTCCGCTGCTCGTTGTTTGAGAACACAGCTCAAAGCTGACACACAGTGACAGTGGCACCTCCTAATACCCCCTAATGACACCCCAATAATCACTGGTACCTGGGGCGGCCCGCCCTCCGCCACTCCCCTAAGTACACCACTGCTCTGGTGATATGCTCACACACAAGTTTGGCAAACTGCCAGCAAGTACGGTGCTGTTTGAAGGCAGTGCAAATCCCCATAGAGAAGTAATGGTTAATCTATTCAGAGAACACCAAACAGCAGAGAAATGTCAGTGAAATACCCTGATGTTCGGTGGTTTCAATCAGCAGGTTTATTCAGGCGAACCCCATAGGTTTCAATGTTAAAAATATTCCCGTTTTTATGCAATATCTAATAAATCACTTATTATTTTAATCTGCAGTAAAAAGTCTTTATTTATTGATTTTTTTTTTTAGTACCATTTAGTAATTTTTCAGAATTTTTTTGGCAAAATCGGTTCTTCTTTTTATGTAACAGAACTTTTTATTATCAATCATAGGATCTTATATGTAAATTCCAGACATTTTCGTTCAGTAGTTCTTTTGAAAACAGCAGGCCATGGGTTTGCGGTGGCAGCATACAGCGGCCGACTCCATGCACTTTGGGGACCCTGCGGTGAATGGTGAATTCACTGCAGGGTGGGGAAATTTTATTCCCCGAAGTGCAGGGAACTACACAACACCAAAATGTTGGCGTCATTTCGGTGCTCTGTGAGTAACCCAATTAGTGGCGAAGTTTTTTGTTGCCCCCTGGAAAGTGAAAGCCTAGGCCTTGCCTACCCAGGACATACTTGAAAATTAGTGACATCTCAATGTTTCCTTCCTGGTAAAAAATTTTTAGGGGTGGGGCCACCTGGCGGGCCGCCGCCCCCTGGAGAGTGCCGCCCTAGGCCTAGGCCTTGTTGGCCTAGGCCAAAATACACCAGTGGGCCTAGCTCCTGCTGATGAGGGTCCCATAAACCCAAAACAGCGCTGTCCTAGGAGTGGCTTTGACCAGTTGCATAAACCTGATCTCTGCTAAAATAAAAAGAGCCATCTAGTATGACATAGCATTGATTTACGGTTCTGTGTAAAAACAAACCCAGGATGCAACAAAAGTGAGACAGATGTCATTTGCATGTCCTACCCAGAATTCCTTGCTGCATATGGGGAATGTGGCACAGGAGCTCTGGGATGCCGTTCTTTGAATTGGGGTGATGTGCAAGTGGCTTCTGAAATAATAAACATGACTGAAAATATTTTACATATTTATGGTATTAGTAATCATCACATAATATTATGTGTATAAATAACCGGAATCCACAGGAAAACATAAAATGATAAAAAAAAATATCAGTTATCTTTCAACCCCAGCCACTTTGAACTGACCTAATCCAACTTTTTCCCCCAATCAGCATGCCTCTGTAAGTTGATGGAAAGTTGGAGCACTTGGGATACATCCCCATTGTCAGTGCTAATGGTGTAATATTAAAGCTGAACACTAGATGGCAGCAGTGCTACATATTCAACAACATATAACTGGAAATTGGAACCAATGAGAAATACGAACAGAGACTGTGTAGTCACAGTGCAGGGTTGTCAAACTCCAGCCCTCCAGATGTTGAAGCCTACAATTCCCAGAATTCTTTCTATGCAATAGCTAGCCAGGGAATCATGGGAGTTGTAGTTGAGAACCATCTGGGGGGGGGAGCAGAGTTTGACAGCCCTGATGACCTGCATAAGTATTTAATTAAAGTACTTATCACAATAATAATAATGGTATTAAATTGGCTACTTAATTCATGTATTTGTTTAATTAATGAATTTAACCCCTTCGCTGCTGAGCCATTCCGCGCCTGTGTGCTGAGCTAGTTTTGACCACTTTTTGCTCATCACAATTAAACGCTGCTGTAAAATATTTTATTATATGTCCCAGATACATTATATATCATTGATTTCAGCAGACTCTACAGATTCTGCCCCATTGTCTATGCATCTTTCCTAAATTAGTATTAGGGTTAGGGTTAGTATTAGGGTTAGGGTTATGTTTAGGGTTAACATATTACAACAGGTTAAGGTTAGGATTAAGGTTAGTTTTTGGATAGGGATAGGGTTACTATTAGGATTATGATTAGTATTAGGAATAGTAATTATGTTTATCATTTATCCCTTTTCGTGTCATTTTATGGAATAAACCCATATTTAATAGCTTGGTGTTGGCTGTTTGGTGACTCACGTGATTGGGATTACCAGTTCTATCCGGTATTTTTTGGGAACCATTTGGGTCTGGAGGTATCTTGTCCCGTTCAGGACTTATAAGGGTGAAGCTGGGGGGGGGGAGGTGACGATCAGCGTGTAGCGTGCTAACCCCAGGTGAGGAAGGTGAACCAAGTGTGCAGAGCACAGGCAGGAAGACAGCAGTGTCTGCAGCCATGTTCTGGGGTCACCTCCCGGCAGCCGAGCTATAGCACCCCTGCTCCTTGTGAGGGACAAGCCCAGAGTTACTTTACAAACGCATATATTGCTTGGCCAAAAAAAGTCCCCACCTGGATGTAGGTGTAGGTGCTCGCCTTCCATTGGATAATTACTGCAGTGATTAATAGGTTTCAGCATAAAATGAGGTCATGTGACTCCCTGAATATACTGAATGAGCAGGTTTTTCCATCAATGGTTTTTTTCTCCCCTGATGGCACAGCGGGCATATTCCAAGATGGCAATGCCAAGATTCATCCGGCTCAAATTGTGCAAGAGTGGTTCAGGGAGCATGAGACATCATTTTCACACATGGATTGGCCACCGCACAGTCCAGACCTTAAACCCATTGAGGTTAATCTTTGGGATAATGTGCTGGAGAAGACTTTACGCAGCGTTGCGACCAGGGCCGGCCCAAGACATTGTGCTGCCTAGAGCGAAGGATGAAATGCTGCCCCCCCCAAAAAAAAAACACGCAGTGTGCATGAGCGTATAACAGTGCGCCACAGCAATAAAATTCAAACACTCATACACACCGTACATTAGAATTTTCTTGCTGTGGAGCTCTGTGATACAGTAATGTGAGGTGTATATATAACTGAGCCCAGCGTCACATGCCCAGCAGTGCCCAGCGTCACATACCCAGCAGTGCCCAGCATTACACGCCCAGCAGTGCCCAGCTTCACATGCCCAGCAGTGCCCAGCATCACATACCCAGCAGTGCCCAGCTTCACATGCCCAGCAGTGCCCAGCATCACATACCCAGCAGTGCCCAGCTTCACATGCCCAGCAGTGCCCAGCATCACATACCCAGCAGTGCCCAGCATTACACACCCAGCAGTGCCCAGCTTCACATGCCCAGCAGTGCCCAGCGTTACATACCCAGCAGTGCCCAGCGTCACATACCCAGCAGTGCCCAGCGTCACATGCCCAGCAGAGCCCAGCGTCACATACCCAGCAGTGCCCAGCTTCATATCCCCAGTAGAGCCCAGCGTCACATACCCAGCAGTGCCCAGCTTCATATCCCCAGTAGAGCCCAGCGTCACATACCCAGCAGTGCCCAGCTTCATATCCCCAGTAGAGCCCAGCGTCACATACCAAGCAGTGCCCAGCATCACATACCCAGCAGTGCCCAGCGTCACATACCCAGCAGTGCCCAGCATAACATACCCAGCAGTGCCCAGCATCACATACTCAGCAGTGCCCAGCGTCACATACCCAGCAGTGCCCAGCGTCACATACCCAGCAGTGCCCAGCGTCACATACTCAGCAGTGCCCAGCGTCACATACTCAGCAGTGCCCAGCGTCACATGCCCAGCAGTGCCCAGCGTCACATGCCCAGCAGTGCCCAGCATCACATGCCCAGCAGTGCCCAGCGTCACATACTCAGCAGTGCCCAGCGTCACATACTCAGCAGTGCCCAGCGTCACATACCCAGCAGTGCCCAGCATAACATACCAGCAGTGCCCAGCGTCACATACCCAGCAGTGCCCAGCGTCACATACCCAGCAGTGCCCAGCGTCACATACTCAGCAGTGCCCAGCGTCACATACTCAGCAGTGCCCAGCGTCACATGCCAGCAGTGCCCAGCGTCACATGCCCAGCAGTGCCCAGCATCACATGCCCAGCAGTGCCCAGCGTCACATACTCAGCAGTGCCCAGCGTCACATACTCAGCAGTGCCCAGCGTCACATACCCAGCAGTGCCCAGCATAACATACCCAGCAGTGCCCAGCATCACATACTCAGCAGTGCCCAGCGTCACATACCCAGCAGTGCCCAGCATCACATACTCAGCAGTGCCCAGCGTCACATACCCAGCAGTGCCCAGCATCACATACTCAGCAGTGCCCAGCGTCACATACTCAGCAGTGCCCAGCGTCACATACCCAGCAGTGCCCAGCGTCACATACCCAGCAGTGCCCAGCATCACATACCCAGCAGTGCCCAGTGTCACATACCCTGCAGTGCCCAGTGTCACATACCCAGCAGTGCCCAGCGTCACATACCCAGCAGTGCCCAGCGTAACATGTCCAGCAGAGCCCAGCGTCACATACCCAGCAGTGCCCAGCGTAACATGTCCAGCAGTGCCCAGCGTTGCATACCCAGCAGTGCCCAGTGTCACATACCCAGCCGGGACCCGGCGAGAGGATAGAAATTGACGCTGCAGTCTGGAGGAACCCCTCACACACGCACTACAGTAAACCCGCGCTTCCATTCTAGACCCGGCTGGCCAGCTATGCCAGGAAATGGACGTGCAGGATTACGGCGCGCGTGTGGGCGGATCCTTGTCAGGTTGCTGGGCTCCATTTACTGTTCAGCGGCCTGCAAAACTAGATGCTGCCGCCCAGTGCTTTTTTTCTGGAAAAATAGGTGGGGGTACTCTCACGCCCAGGGAAAAACTGATTATTATGACGATTTTTCGTGTCCTAATAAATATTCACACATGGGTATATTGCCCCAGGCCAGCTCACATGGGTATATTGCCCCAGATCACACATGGATATATTTGCCCTCATGGATAAATTTGCCCCAGGCTCACTCATGGATATATTTGCCCCCAGGCTCACACATGGATATATTTGCCCCCAGGCTCACTCATGGATATATTTGCCCCCAGGCTCACTCATGGATATATTTGCCCCCAGGCTCGCACATGGATATATTTGCCCCCAGGCTCACACATGGATATATTTGCCCCCAGGCTCACTCATGGATATATTTGCCCGCAGGCTCACACATGGATATATTTGCCCCCAGGCTCACTCATGGATATATTTGCCCCCAGGCTCACACATGGATATATTTGCCCTCATGGATAAATTTGCCCCAGGCTCACTCATGGATATATTTGCCCCCAGGCTCACTCATGGATATATTTTCCCCCAGGCTCACTCATGGATATATTTGTCCCCAGGCTCACACATGGATAAATTTGTCCCCAGGCTCACTTATGTATATATTGCCCCAGGCTCACTCATGGATAGATTGCCCCAGGCTCACCTCTGCCAGGCCCAGGCTCCGAGGGGCAGATCGTGCGGCCGCCGCGTTCGTTCCTTCAATGAGCGGCAGCCTGCATGAGTATCTGCCGCTCGCCTGGGATCCACCCTCCAGCCTGCCGAGATCGCGGAGTTCATGTAATCTCGATCGCGGCAGTCTGGAGGATGGATCCCAGGTGAGCGGCAGATACTCATGCAGGCTGCCGCTCATTGAAGGAACGAACGCGGCGGCCGCAGGATCTGCCTGCCGCCGATAAAAAAATAGTGCAGCGCAGCAGCGGCGCCGGTGGCTGAAATTTGCCGCCCCCGAATTTCTGCCGCCTGGCACCGCTGCTACGCTCTGCACCATTGCCAGGCCGGCCCTTGCTGCCACTCTCCCATCATCAATACACGATCATGGCCACAAATTAATGTCACTCTGGGCGCCAATAAACACTGTGACATTGCATGAGCTTATCGACACGATGCCGCGGCGAATGCGTGACGCAATCACAGCAAAAGGCGACACAACCACATATTACAGAGTGTTAATTTGTTTTGGGCCAGGCGTTGTACGTCTCTGGATAAAATCGGCTCCTCGTTATCCTCTGTATTGGAGGAAGGACCAGACACTTATTGGTTATCTGAGAACACAACAAAACCTACTGGTCTAGAAAACACGAAGCAAGCACAGGGCGTTCATTCTAATGGCAGAAACATTGTATTTATTTTGTAGATGTATATGATTTCTTGTTTTGTTATCACTTATTTTTTACCCCATTGTATCGTCTCCATGTTAATATTCTGCGTAAGAGCCACTGACTGATGAAAAGTGCCGGACGCGCGCCTTTGCCAAAACCTGCAAGAATGGAGCCACAAAGCAGGCAGTGTTCAGTGTCCTTAATTTGGAGTTAAGTGAAAGCCGACCCTTACTCGTCTGCGTCTCTCGTTCACCCGTGCTGTAACGTGACTGCTTTCACCTGAATAACGCTCTGAGGACGCCTTTCAGCCCAAGGACACGCATCGCCCAGAGGACAAACCCGTGGATGAAAAGCTTAGAACTTGGCGTTACTCCAGCGACATTGTGAGCGCAACAAAAGAAGTCTGGATACTAAGCAAACTTTCTAAAAACCCGATCCGTTTAGCACGTAACTACGTTTCACGGAGGACGAGAAGCCCCACTCACTGCTGGCCCTCACATTTTAATGCACTTTTTCGTAACGACGCCGGCAGTTTCCATCCTAAAATCATTTAATTGTGGAAAAGGGACGGGGAACAATAATTAGGTTGTGAAGTAGCATGATTTAATAAATAAATAAACAGCAAGATTCCAAACTTCCCGCGTTGTGAATTATCACAAGCAGCTGTCAAGTCGAGGGGGGGGGGTGCGTGGGAACGCAGTTGCCTCCACTATTTTTGCAGAAGGAACTCAGCTCCCGTAACTCCCATCCACTATACAGTAAAGCAGGGCTGCTGCGGAACATGCGTATGTAAAGTACGGAACTCCCGAGGCGTGGTCAATTTACAGATCCTACGCTACGCAATTTGCATCGGAGCACAGGGACTTCTGGAGTTGGAGGCCCCTGAGCTAAAGGGAGGAGGAGCTGCGCCCGGCGAAAGTGAAAAAGTGAGTAAAGTCACCAAAATAAAAAAAATAAAAAATGTAAAAATAAAATTAATAAAGTATCTCTTTAAATCTCGAGTCAACCCAAGGTCATGACGACCCACCAGGCACCTTTCACCTTGGATGACATCTTTGCTGTCTGTTTATTGGTGATAATAACCCGTGGGATTTAATCTATATTAAGGCTAGGGTCAGACGAAAGCATTTTTCTCCGCGAACGTGAAAAAGTGCATCCGAACGCATTGACGTATTTTTTCACGGAATGCGCAAAAACGGTCAGACGACGTGCATTTTCGGGCGTGATTTTGTACGGATCGTCAATAAAACTCTTTTTGCGTCTGGACGTTATGTAGGCTGGACATTAGCAGCGTCTGACATCTCCTAATCACGCACACACGCCGCTATGCCGCAGCTGCGCACTCAGTACGTCAGTACTAGCGGTTCAGCGTTCTCAGAAAAATGCGTTCAAATTCCACTTGCGTTGCACGGCCGGACTTTTGTGCGGCCGTACATCGTATATTGGCCGTCATTGCCCGTCATCTGCTGCTAGTGCGGCCGTAATTATGTGCGCCAGAACGCACGTTAAAAGTGCGCTGGTCTGACCCCAGCCTAACAGGGTTATTCGAAGAGATCCGAATTGCTGGCGAAAGGTAACTGACCAGTGAAATTCAGCATGCGGTTACCTTTACTGGCCATTCGGCTATCCAGAGAGCAGGCAGTTCGCCAAATCCTGGCGAATTGCCTGCACATACGGTGCCTGTTCGGTGCCTGTTCGAGGGCCGTGAATCCCCATGAAAAAGCACTGCTTCGTCTATTCAGAGAACACAAACCAGCAGTGAAAAGTGATAAAAATATTCCGGTTTTAATCCAATATCTAATAAACCGTTTATTATAATATTCTGCAGTAAAAAGTCTCTTTATTAATAGATTTTGTAAGATCTTTCAGGCATTTTTTTGGATTTTTTAGCGGAAAAAACATTTCCCTTTATTTTATTTATTTTTTACAATCATATAATTTTTATTGAGAGAAAGAAGTCCATTAAATACAGAGATATAACAAAAAGATAAGAAATCTTATATATAGCAAATACATGTCACAATAAATGCCGTCCAAGTACAATAGAAAGTGACTATTATCATGTCCAGTGAGAAAACGTCAGCGTTATTGGACTAATGGCGTTGTGGTCGAAAAAATAGAACAGCATGAAATAAAGAAAAAGTATCAAAAAAGAGTAGCAATAGAGTAGTAGTAGAAAGAGGAAGAGTGAGGAGTGGGGAAGGATAGGGGAGAGGAGTGAGGAAGGATAGGGGAGAGGAGTGAGGAAGGATAGGGGAGAGGAGAAAAAAAAAGGGGGGGTGTGGGATATATAAATTATTCAGGAGGAGGCTGCAGTAAAAGGTAAATTGCATAAAAGAGAGCCCTGGGCGTAAGGCTGGCGCCGCTCCCCGTTTGCCCCTTCATCTCAATCTGGACGTGGTTGTGCTAGCCAGCGCCTAAAGTCCGAGGAAGACATAAATATACACCAGTGGAACCATGTGGCATTATGTACATCTGCCCATCCATCTGGGGGCAATGTTTTTTCTTTTTTCTGTAACAGCCCTTTTTATTATCATTCATTGGATCTTATATGTAAATTTCAGACATTTTCATTCAGTAGTTTCTTTGCAATCAGCGTTTCACTTTTCAAACATTCAAACATACTGGTGTTTTTTTTTCACTCCATTCGTCTGCGGTGTCGGGTTTCTCCGGCGGCTGCTCTGCGCTCTGATCGGCTCCTACTCGGGTTTCTCCGGGGTGTTCGGCGGGGTTAATCCAGATGTTTTTGCGGGTTTCAGTGCGCGTTTGCCGGGTTTTGTGGTGAGTGTTCGTCGGGTTTGCGGCGGCTTTTCCCTGCATTTCGACGGCCCTGTGGTGCTTGCTGAATACACTGCAGGGTCGCTGACATGGGATCGCCGAATCGCCCCGAATTGAAGAGAACGAAAAGTCATCGAACGTGCAGTGACTTTTCGATTCTCTTTGAATAACCCTGTAAGTGTATTTTTTGTATATTTGCGTTGCTGGTTTCTCAGGCAGCTTGTTCCAAATTGACAACGGCTGATTATAGAGGTGGAAAAAACCTTATTTGCAGAAGCAAGAGGACAAGTCAATCCATCCATCGTCCCATAGTCACCGGAATATGGAAAGTAATTGTATACTAGTTCTTTTTCTATTTAAATGTTACTTTGTATCACATAATAAAGTTCACAAAGATGAGCCGACGTCTCCGCAGCTCGGCTTTCTGCATGGAACGCGAGAGCACTTTCCACAACTGCAGTTTTCATCTCCATTTATCAAACCGACCACCGATCCATTAAGGGCGACTGCCAACGAATGAGTTATGGTTTCATCAAATGTTCGAGCCCATAGTCTGCACGAATGAATAATATATCATCTTGTACCTGAGCCATCTGGAGGCTTACAGTGAATACCAGGCAGGGTAACAGGTTACTGCAGATGCATTAAATGTCAAATTAACCCCTTCACATCCAAGGGATTTTCCAAAACAAACACTATCAGGAACCAGTGTTTTTCTGGAAAATCGTTTTTAATGAATTACACTGTAAGAAATATTTGGGAATATTCCCAGTGTATTCGTTACTGTAATAACCTATTTGACAGGCAGCGCTCGCCCTCTGCTGGTCAAATGGAGTTACTACAGTTAGAACTGCAGCTCATTCTTCCGTGTATTGAGCTGGGGAAAGCCCGATACGTCAGGACATTCCCCACCTAATTTTAACCTGTTTTAGCGCCACGAGCATCGTGCACACGTGGCTAAAACCTTGAGGGCACTTTCTGCAGCACAAAAGCAAACAAAATCCTTTTGCAACAAATTAATCTCAGTTGCAATGATACAGCAAAGCCCCAAATCGTGTTAACACGATCTCGGGCTGCCGTGTCTGCTACGGCTGATTATGCATACACAATCACGGTAGTGAAGGGGTTAAGCCCACCCACAAGCCCACAGTGACATTCTGTGATTTGATGTGTCAAGTGTGAAGCAACAACCCTAACCTTTGTCAGTTCCCAAACAGAAAACAAAAGTGTGAGAGTGTGAGAGAGTGTGAGAGAGCGTGAGTGTGAGAGAGAGAGAGTGTGAGAGAGTGTGAGTGTGAGAGAGTGTGAGAGAGCGTGAGTGTGAGAGAGAGAGAGTGTGAGAGTGAGTGTGAGAGAGTGTGAGTGTGAGAGAGTGTGAGTGTGAGAGAGAGTGTGTGAGTGAGTGTGAGAGAGTGTGAGTGTGAGTGAGCGAGAGAGAGAGTGTGAGTGTGAGAGAGAGTGTGAGAGAGTGTGAGAGCGAGAGAGAGAGTGTGAGAGAGTGTGAGTGTGAGAGAGAGAGTGTGAGAGTGAGAGAGTGTGAGTGAGAGAGAGAGTGAGAGAGAGTGTGAGAGAGTGTGAGTGTGAGAGAGTGTGAGTGAGCGAGAGAGAGAGTGTGAGTGTGAGAGAGAGTGTGAGAGAGTGTGAGAGCGAGAGAGAGAGTGTGAGTGTGAGAGAGAGTGTGAGAGAGAGTGAGAGAGTGAGAGTGAGAGAGAGTGTGAGTGAGAGAGAGAGTGAGAGAGAGAGAGTGTGAGAGTGAGTGTGAGAGAGTGTGAGTGTGAGAGAGTGTGAGTGTGAGAGAGAGTGTGTGAGTGAGTGTGAGAGAGTGTGAGTGTGAGTGAGCGAGAGAGAGAGTGTGAGTGTGAGAGAGAGTGTGAGAGAGTGTGAGAGCGAGAGAGAGAGTGTGAGAGAGTGTGAGTGTGAGAGAGAGAGTGTGAGAGTGAGAGAGTGTGAGTGAGAGAGAGAGTGAGAGAGAGTGTGAGAGAGTGTGAGTGTGAGAGAGTGTGAGTGAGCGAGAGAAGAGTGTGAGTGTGAGAGAGAGTGTGAGAGAAGTGTGAGAGTGAGAGAGAGAGTGTGAGTGTGAGAGAAGAGTGTGAGAAGAGAGTGAGAGAGTGAGAGTGAGAGAGTGTGAGTGAGAGAGAGAGTGAGAGAGAGTGTGAGAGAGTGTGAGAGTGTGAGTGAGAGAGAGAGAGTGTGAGAGAGTGTGAGAGTGAGAGAGTGTGAGAGAGCGTGAGAGAGTGTGAGAGAGTGTGAGAGTGAGAGAGTGTGAGAGAGAGTGTGAGAGAGAGTGTGAGAGAGTGTGAGAGAGTGTGAGTGTGAGAGAGAGAGAGAGTGTGAGAGTGAGTGTGAGAGAGTGTGAGAGAGCGTGAGTGTGAGAGAGAGAGAGTGTGAGAGTGAGTGTGAGAGAGTGTGAGTGTGAGAGAGTGTGAGTGTGAGAGAGAGAGAGTGTGAGAGTGAGTGTGAGAGAGTGTGAGTGTGAGAGAGTGTGAGTGAGCGAGAGAGAGAGAGTGTGAGTGTGAGAGAGAGTGTGAGAGAGTGTGAGAGCGAGAGAGAGAGTGTGAGTGTGAGAGAGTGTGAGTGTGAGAGAGAGAGAGTGTGAGAGTGAGTGTGAGAGAGTGTGAGTGTGAGAGAGTGTGAGTGAGCGAGAGAGAGAGAGTGTGAGAGAGTGTGAGAGCGAGAGAGAGAGTGTGAGTGTGAGAGAGAGTGTGAGAGAGAGTGAGAGAGTGTGAGAGTGAGAGAGTGTGAGTGAGAGAGAGAGTGTGAGAGAGTGTGAGAGTGTGAGTGAGAGAGAGAGAGTGTGAGAGAGTGTGAGAGTGTGAGAGAGTGTGAGAGTGAGAGAGTGTGAGAGAGAGTGTGAGAGAGAGTGTGAGAGAGAGTGTGGAGAGAGTGTGAGAGAGCGTGAGTGTGAGAGAGAGAGAGAGTGTGAGAGTGAGTGTGAGAGAGTGTGAGAGAGCGTGAGTGTGAGAGAGAGAGAGTGTGAGAGTGAGTGTGAGAGAGTGTGAGTGTGAGAGAGTGTGAGTGTGAGAGAGAGAGAGTGTGAGAGTGAGTGTGAGAGAGTGTGAGTGGTGAGTGAGCGAGAGAGAGAGTGTGAGTGTGAGAGAGAGTGTGAGAGAGTGTGAGAGGAGAGAGAGGTGTGAGTGTGAAGAGAGTGTGAGAGAGAGTGAGAGAGTGTGAGAGTGAGAGAGTGTGAGAGTGAGAGAGTGTGAGTGAGAAGAGTGTGAGAGAGTGTGAGAGTGTGAGTGAGAGAGAGAAGAGTGTGAGAGAGTGTGAGAGTGAGAGAGTGTGAGAGAGTGTGAGAGTGGAGAGTGTGAAGAGAGAGTGTGAGAGAGAGTGTGAGAGAGTGAGAGAGAGTGTGAAAGTGAGATAAAGAGTGTGAGAGAGAGTGAGAGAGTGTGAGAGAGAGTGTGAGAGTGTGAGAGAGAGTGTGAGAGAGTGTGAGAGAGAGTGTGAGAGTGAGAGAGAGTGTGAGAGAGAGTGTGAGAGAAGAGTGTGAGAGAGTGTGAGAGAGAGTGTGAGTGTGAGAGAGAGAGTGTGAGAGTGAGATAAAGAGTGTGAGAGAGTGAGAGAGAGAGTGTGAGTGTGAGAGAGAGTGTGAGAGAGTGTGAGAGCGAGAGAGAGAGTGTGAGTGTGAGAGAGAGTGTGAGAGAGAGTGAGAGAGAGTGTGAGAGAGTGTGAGAGAGTGTGAGAGAGTGTGAGAGAGTGTGAGAGAGTGTGAGAGAGAGTGTGAGAGAGAGTGAGAGAGTGTGAGAGTGAGAGAGTGTGAGTGAGAGAGAGAGAGAGTGAGAGAGAGTGTGAGAGAGTGTGAGTGAGAGAGAGAGAGTGTGAGAGTGTGAGAGTGAGAGAGTGTGAGAGAGTGTGAGAAAGAGTGTGAGAGAGAGTGTGAGAGAGTGTGAGAGAGCGTGAGTGTGAGAGAGAGAGAGTGTGAGAGTGAGTGTGAGAGAGTGTGAGAGAGCGTGAGTGTGAGAGAGAGAGAGAGTGTGAGAGTGAGTGTGAGAGAGTGTGAGTGTGAGAGAGTGTGAAGTGTGAGAGGAGAGAGAGAGTGTGAGAGTGAGTGTGAGAGAGTGTGAGTGTGAGAGAGTGTGAGTGAGCGAGAGAGAGAGTGTGAGTGTGAGAGAGAGTGTGAGAGAGTGTGAGAGCGAGAGAGAGGGTGTGAGTGTGAGAGAGAGTGTGAGAGAGAGTGAGAGAGTGATAGAGTGTGAGTGAGAGAGTGTGAGAGTGTGAGTGAGAGAGAGAGAGTGTGAGAGAGTGTGAGAGAGTGTGAGAGTGTGAGAGAGTGTGAAAGTGAGAGAGTGTGAGAGAGAGTGTGAGAGAGAGTGTGAGAGAGTGAGAGAGAGTGTGAAGTGAGATAAAGGTGTGAGAGAGAGTGAGAGAGTGTGAGAGAGAGTGTGAGAGTGAGAGTGTGAGAGAGAGTGTGGAGAGTGAGAGAGAGTGTGAGAGAGTGTGAAGAGTGTGAGAGAGTGTGAGAGAGAGTGTGAGAGAGTGTGAGAGAAAGAGTGTGAGAGAGTGTGAGAGAGAGTGTGAGTGTGAGAGAGAGAGTGTGAGAGTGAGATAAAGAGTGTGAGAGAGTGAGAGAGAGAGTGTGAGTGTGAGAGAGAGTGTGAGAGCGAGAGAGAGAGTGGTGAGTGTGAGAGAGTGTGAGAGAGAGTGAGAGAGTGTGTGAGTGAGAGAGAGAGTGAGAGAGTGAGAGAGTGTGAGAGAGAGTGTGAGAGAGAGTGAGAGAGTGTGAGAGTGAGAGAGTGTGAGTGAGAGAGAGAGTGAGAGAGAGTGTGAGTGAGAGAGAGAGAGAGTGTGAGAGAGTGTGAGAGTGAGAGAGTGAGAGAGTGTGAGAGAGTGTGAGAAAGAGTGTGAGAGAGTGTGAGAGAGAGTGTGTGAGAGAGTGTGAGAGAGAGTGTGAGAGAGAGTGTGAGAGAGAGTGTGAGAGAGAGTGTGAGAGTGAGAGAGAGTGTGAGAGAGAGTGTGAGAGAGTGTGAGAGAGAGTGTGAGTGTGAGAGAGAGAGAGTGTGAGAGTGAGATAAAGAGTGTGAGAGAGTGAGAGAGAGAGTGTGAGTGTGAGAGAGAGTGTGAGAGCGAGAGAGAGAGTGTGAGTGTGAAGAGAGAGTGTGAGAGAGAGTGAGAGAGTGTGAGAGTGAGAGAGTGTGAGTGAGAGAGAGAGTGAGAGAGTGAGAGAGTGTGAGAGAGAGTGTGAGAGAGAGTGAGGAGTGTGAGAGTGAGAGAGTGTGAGTGAGAGGAGAGTGAGAAGAGGTGTGAGTGAGAGAGAGAGAGTGTGAGAGAGTGTGAGAGTGAGAGAGTGAGAGAGTGTGAGAAAGAGTGTGAGAAAGAGTGTGAGAGAGAGTGTGAGACAGCTGAGAGAGAGTGTGAGAGAGTGTGAGAGAGTGTGAGAGAGAGTGTGAGAGAGAGTGTGAGAGAGAGTGTGAGAGAGTGTGAGTGTGAGAGAGAGAGAGTGTGAGAGTGAGATAAAGAGTGTGAGAGAGTGAGAGAGTGTGAGTGTGAGTGAGAGTGTGAGAGAGAGAGAGTGAGAGAGTTTATCTCAGATACAACGGCCTTTGAACTAGCAGCCATTGGGTAAAGTATAGGGGCCCTATTCCAAGAGAGTGATATCGGATGTGCATTGTGACTGAGGTGCTAACACTTTTTTCAAACCAGCTGGGAATGCGTCTGACTGACATCTCCCCAGCTGATCCTGCACGGAGTCCCAAACTGCAGTAATTCCATTTGTCCACCAGATGGCGACATCTGCCTGCCAAATAGGTTATTACAGTAAGGAATACATTGGGAATATTCCCAAATATCCCTTACCGTATAATTCATTGAAAATGATTTTCTAAAAAAAAAAAAAAAACGGTTCCCGACAGTGGGTTTTATGGAAAATCACTTGGTAATGAAGGGGTTAATAGACACGTTTCATGCAAATAAGTAGGGAGAAGGTCTTGGCTATTCAAAAGAGCTTTTTGTCCTTGCTCAGGTTACAAGATAAAAAAGCTAAAAATGTTTGTCACTCACGAATTAATTCAGTCATTCATCCTCACATTCCTTTGGGTCAACGAAGCAGAACTCGTTGAGAAGCTCCAATGACTGTTTAGTATTCTGACTTCAGATACTTTCTCCTACAGCATGAAAGAAAAATACAATGATATCATGAAGCCTGAGCTGGTACCCCCAAAGCATCACATAAATCACCATCACTTCTAGCTCACTTGTTCAGGAAGTTTAGGGGTTTACCCACAGAGCCAGGAATTGTGGAGAACTGACCGGGAAATCAAACGCTACAGACTTAAATAACTGATCTTGGAAAAGTCAGGAAACTTGGAGAATACTCCAGATATAGTATATCGCGCAACCCAAAGCCAAACTGCCATTGGAGAAACTGGACGAAAACCTGCTGGGCAGTGGCACCAATGAACCTGTATCGCTCCCAGTAGGATGTCCGTTACGTTTCAGTCCGAATCAAAATCGGACAAAATTTTTACCGATGCCTATTTCTGAAGTGCTTCCGAAATACGAATCGGTTCTGTCCGAAATGGTCCGAAAACTAAAATAAATCAATTCGGACCGGAACGAAAACGAAACGGTATGAAACAAATTGATTTCATTTTTACGGATCAATTCGTTAAACCGTTTCACTTAGACTCGGCATCGCGTCCCTTCTCCATTAAATCTGTTGTGTTCAGCGCCGCAGGCCATGGACAGCACCATGGTGGCGTTCGGTGTGATTCGAGGGCAGTGAAATTCCCCATAAACAAGCAATGGTTAATCTATTCAGAGAACGCCAAAACAGCAAAGAAATGAGAGTGAAATGCCCTGATTTTCAGTGGTTTCATTCGACAGGTTTAAACAGGCGAACCCCACAGGTTTCAATGTAAAAAATATTCCCTGTTTTTATTAAATATTTATTCAACCGTTTATTTTTTTCACTTGCAGCAAAAAGTCTCTATTTATTTATTTTTTACTATTTTTTACGCCTTTTTCGGGATTTGTTTTGAGAAATGTTTGGATTCCTACTTAATTTTAAAACAATGAGGCTTAATTTTGTTGCCGAACGCAGCAGTTTTTTTTCTTTCCTTCAGTCTGACTGCATTTGACGGGGGGTGTCTGTGGTGCTGAAACATATTAAGCACCATGGATAGTAGCTCTGCGGGGCTGCGGAGCCCCGCAGGGCGGCTGTCCTTGGCACTAATAGGTTTCAGCACCAAAGACAGGGGAATTACATATCTTATTTTTTATTTTTTTTACCCTAATCTAAGTAATTAATTCATCCGTTTCACATTCCAAAACAACGAATAAAAACGAAATAACTAATAGAAATAGAAAACAAATTGATCCGAAATACAAATTACCAATTAAAATGAACTAACAAATCGATCCGAAATACGGATCACGGTAACATATAGAACTCTCCGAAACAAATTGAAAACCAGAATGAATCGATCCCAAACTAAACAAAATTTTTGTGCTGTGCAAATGTCCAGCTTCCAGCCCACAGACACGAAACAGAAGAAGCACCGAAAGACCCACGTCTGCACTAGTACAGCTAAAAGCTGTCCTGGAAGTTCCAGCCAGGTCGTGCAGCCAGTTACTCCTGAAGAAAACCAGAGGTTTTCCAATCTAACGAGCCCTGTGAAAACAGGGAGCGCTGTGGGGACACTCACTGCTGTATAAATCCCTGTACAGTACAGATACAAGGTGTTGCTGTAATTGCCATACACAGGCATTATGTGGCACATACAGATACAAGGTGTTGCTGTAATTGCCACACACAGACATTATGCAGCACATACAGATACAAGGTGTTAATGTAATTGCCATACACAGGCATTATGCAGCACATACAGATACAAGGTGTTGCTGTAATTGCCATACACAGGCATTATGCAGCACATACAGATACAAGGTGTTGCTGTAATTGCCATACACAGGCGTTATGCAGCACATACACATACAAGGTGTTACTGTAATTGCCATACACAGGCATTATGCAGCACATACATATACAAGGTGTTGCTGTAACTGCCATACACAGGCATTATGCAGCACATACAGATACAAGGTGTTGCTGTAATTTCCAGACACAGACATTATGCAGCACATACAGATACAAGGTGTTGCTGTAATTGCCATACACAGGCATTATGCAGCACATACAGATACAAGGTGTTGCTGTAATTGCCATACACAGGCATTATGCAGCACATACAGATACAAGGTGTTGCTGTAATTGCCATACACAGGCATTATGCAGCACATACAGATACAAGGTGTTGCTGTAATTGCCATACACAGGCATTATGCAGCACATACAGTTACAAGGTGTTACTGTAATTGCCATACACAGGCATTATGCAGCACATACAGATACAAGGTGTTGCTGTAATTGCCGTACACCGGCATTATGCAGCACATACAGATACAAGGTGTTTCTGTAATTGCCATACACAGGCATTATGCAGCACATACAGATACAAGGTGTTGCTGTAATTGCCATACACAGGCATTATGCAGCACATACACATATTGCATTGCTAATAATCTCATTCTGATCACTACAAACCCCCATAATCAGGAGATCTCACCATTTTATTATCTGTCTGCAGCACATTCACTGCATCTGACACAAAGGCCATTTCTGCCCGTATGCCGAATAGACTCCATTCTACGACCAAAGCCACACAGTGAGGAGCAAGCGATGTAAAGATACTTTGGGGGGGAGGCAGTTTACAACACAAAATATCACATAATGGATGCACCCAGTGACACATATAGAGGAAAATATCACACAATGGATGCAGCCAGTGACACATATAGAGGAAAATATCACACAATGGATGCACCCAGTGACACATATAGAGGAAAATATCACACAATGGATGCGCCCAGTGACACATATAGATGAAAATATCACACAATGGATGCACCCAGTGACACATATAGAGGAAAATATCACACAATGGATGCACCCAGTGACACATATAGATGAAAATATCACACAATGGATGCACCCAGTGACACATATAGAGGAAAATATCACACAATGGATGCACCCAGTGACACATATAGAGGAAAATATCACACAATGGATGCACCCAGTGACACATATAGAGAAAAATATTTTCTTAACTAAACATACAAGAGATAAACAAAACACACGTAAGATATTAGCAACATCAAACAAACTCAATAAGGACATTTCATTTATTGGTGGTACTGGCCCTTTAAGATGCAGAGAAAAAGGTCCAGACATTCTCACAATCATATTATAAGAGTCTGCAAACATCAACATCGGCAATCTGCTGCCAACAAGCAGTCGATGCTCTGCCTGCGCAAGTAATCCTCCGTGCAAAGACACTGTCCTAGATTTAGCCAAGAATAAGTCACTACATCTCTTCCTCTCGTTCCCACTGATACGGGTTCACGGGAAACTACTCACGCAGTTACATACCATACATCTTGGTGGACAACATATACACTGAAACAACAAATTGAAAACATACAACATATGGATGTGTGATATAGTTACAGTTGTAAATTTCTATAAAGCGCTAACAAGTTCCATATCGCTGTACAATGGGTGAGACAGAATAACAAATAAACACACAGAACGGTAGGAGAGAGGATCCTGCTCAAGAGCTTACAATCTAAGAGGAGAGGGTAAATGGAGTACATGAAGTAACAGGGCGCATGTGGGCTGTGTGGGAAGATGGCGCAAGAAACAGAGTGGAGGAATCATGGAGTGAGATGATAGGCTTCTCTAAAGTAATGTGTTTTCAGAGACTTCCTGAAGGACTGGAGAGACGGGAGAGTCTGATGTTGCGGGGAGGGAGTTCCATAGAAAGGGGGCAGCTCAGGAGAAGTCCTAAAGGTAGGAGTTGGGAGTGCAGGTATGTGGAGCTGATAGCATGAGATCATTGGCCGAGCGAAGTGGTCGGGATGGGATGTACCTGTTAATAAGGATGAGATGTAGGCAGCGGCGCGGTTATGAAGAGCTTTGTATGTGAGCACCAGTAATTCGAATTGGATTCTGACTGAAATCGGGAGCCAGTGTAGAGATTGACAAAGGGGCGAGGTGCGAGAGGTGAGGTGTGAGAGGTGAGGTGTGAGAGGTGAGGTGTGAGAGGTGCAAGATAGACATGTGCACAATGTAAAAATTCGTTTTGTTCCATTTTTCAATTTGTGTCGGTGCGTACGTTATGTTACCATGATTCGTATTTCATCTTCATTAGTTATTTCAGAATGTGAAACAAATGAATTAATTACTAAGATTAGGGTAAAAAAAAAAACCTATTCAGCACTAAGGTCCATAGCCCCCCCCCCCCCCGCGGAGCTGCTATTCTTGGTATTAAATCTCTAGTGCAGGAGGTGAGGTGAATGAGCCTGACACAGGCATTCATTACAGACTGCAGAGGGAGAATCTGGGATTATTTAAGGCCCGAGAGAAGGAGGTTACAGTAGTCGAGGCGGGAGATAATAAGAGCTTGGATGAGCATTTTAGTATAGTCCTGATTAAGACAGGGATGGATGCGTGCAATGTTTTATAGTTGGAAGTAGCAGGATTTAGTTAGCGACCGAATGTGAGGTGTAAAGGAGAGTTCAAAGTCAAAGAGGACCCCTACAAGGAGAAAAAATGTCATCTGTGCTTATTCCCATTATACCGTGTGAAACAAAACGCAATAAGAGGCTTTGGTTTCTATTAATGGCCATTAAAAGAGTAAGCTCAAACGCCGAACGTGAAGGCACCTCTAGTGAGGGTGAGTCCTATCCAAAAAATGAAGTCACAGGCTGCTGTGTAGCCAACCATAACTTGCTCATGCTGCTTGTCAGTCATGAGGTAGACTGGTGGGCTTTTATTTAAGCTCCCCCAGAAACAAAATTCGCCTTGGGATCAAAAAAAAAGACACAGAGCAGAACAGCTGCTGGAGGTACATTAAAACATACATAGTACAGGAGGGGTGGGGTCACGCCTATTCCCCGATGGAGGGGGGCTGCAACCACCAAATGCATCCAGCCCAGCAACATGTATAAAACATAACAAGAAGAAAAATGTCATCTGCGCTTATTTCCATTATACCGTGTGAAACAAAACGCAATTGGTTACTGTTTAATGGCCATTAAAAGATTAAGCTCACCCGCCGAATGTCAAGGCATCTCTAGTGAGGGTGAGTCCTATCCAAAAAATGAAGTCACAGGCTGCTGTGTAGCCAACCATAACTTTAATAGCTTAAATAAAAGCCCACCAGTTTACCTCATGACTGACAAGCAGCATGACCAAGTTATGGTTGGCTACACAGCAACCTGTGACTTCATTTTTTGGATAGGACTCACCCTCACTAGAGATGCCTTGACATTCGGCGGGTGAGCTTAATCTTTTAATGGCCATTAAACAGAAACCAAAGCCTCTTATTGCGTTTTGTTTCACACGGTATAATGGAAATAAGCGCAGATGACATTTTTTCTCCTTGTTATGTTTTATACATGTTGCTGGGCTGGTGCATTTGGCGGCAAAACGAACCGAATTGAAGAGAACGAAAACTTTGATTCTCTTTGAATTACCCTGATTTTTACAATGAAATAATCATGTATCATAGAAAAATCTTAATATATTCCTCACAATAAAAATAATGGAATTTAACAGAAAAGTAACACTGAGCCTTTAATCTACAAAAAGTGAACGGTTTCGCAGAGAGAGAGGAATGGAAGCAGCATGCGGCGCCTGATAATCTAAACAGAATGCGAGGCTTTTAAACTTTCACAATTATTGTAAACAAAGTGGCTGCCGCATCTCGGCTTCTACACAAAAACTGATCGTCGGGCTAACATGTTTTGAAGATGTTTATATGTATATACACTGAGTGGCCAGATTATAATGACTACTTCCTTGGGCCACCTTTTGCCTTCAATACTGCGGCGATTCTTCTTGGCATTGACTCCACGAGATGTTGAAAGGTGATGTGAGGAATCTGACCCCATGCCTGATGAATAGCACTGTCCAGCTCTGTGAGATTTGATGGTTGGGGAACCAGCTGCCTGATGGCTCTTTCAACTTTGTCCCCCAAATGCTCAATTGGATTGAGATCTGGTGATTGTGGGGGCCACCTAAGCAAGGTAAATCCTCCCTCATGTTCTTGAAACCACTCCTGCACAATACGAGCCCCATGGCATGAGGGCGCATTGTCTTGTTGGAAGAAGCCATCTCCATTGGGATACACCATCAACATGATAGGATGAACTTGATCAGCAGCGATGCTTTTGTATGTTGTGCTATTCAGACATTGTTCCACACGAATTAAAGGACCCCAAACCATAACACTACCCCCACCAGCTTGAAGGGTTGTACTCATGCATGTGGGGTGCTGCTTTCATGCTGTTTCCCCCAAATTCTCACTCTGCCATCTGCATGATGCAACTGGAAACGGGATTCATCGGACCACATGACTTTATTCCAATGCTCGACTGTCCAATCCTTGTGTTCCTGTGCGAACTGGAGACGTTTTATCTTGTTAACTGCAGACAGCAAAGGTGTTCGAACAGGCCTTCAGCTTCCATATCCCATACGGTGCAGTGTACGGCGAATAGCGCGTTCAGAGATCATTTGAGAGGATCCCTGATTAAGATCTGCAGTAATTTGATGCACGGTTGCTCTTTTGTTGTCTTGTACCAGTCTCGCCACTCTCCGTTCTGCCCTAACATTGACTAGTCGCTGACGGCCACAATTCACACGTTCAAACCCAGATTTTCAGCTGTCAGTCCAGTCTTTATACACTTTAACAACAGCTGCTCTTGAACATTTAACGAATTCTGCTGTTTTGCTGATACTCGCTCCATTGCTCCATGCGCCAACAATCATCCCACGTTCAAAGGCTGTTAAATCGCGTTGTTTACCCATATCTTCAGAAAAAAAATCACTTCTACTGTCGTGTTAAACAACCTGCTTCCCTATTTATAATGGTCTGACCCTCTCGCAACTTCAGCGCCAAATTATAGCTAATTTGCCTAAAAAAGTCAGGTGATCATAATAATCTGACCACTCAGTGTATATATGCAGGTTGGGCATCTGTAATCCAGAATTCTAAAATCTGAAAGACTCCGAAAACCGGAATTTTCAGAGCCTTCCAGATTTTAGTAATAGTACCCCGCTTCCTGATGCGTTAGATGGGTCCTGCTGCTCAGGAACGCGGCTCCCATACCTCCAGCAGACCGTGGCACATGGTAGGAGCACCTGGGTAGCCCCAGCGTGTGACATGCTGCTTGGAGTCACGTTGACTACATGCAGCATGATTACAAGGAAAGGCTGCAGAATGCTCCCAGTGTGTGCACATGCTGATGCTGCAGCAGGGAGGGGATTGCGACTACCCTGTAAAGCAGGACGTGTGGACGAGCTGCACTCTGTCGTCAAATCCTTCTGGAAATGGTTCTGTTGGTTGGGTCTAGGGGAGAGATTCTGCGCCTATGTCAGACTCATGTACACGGATATCTGTAGCACTGCTCTGCTTAACGGTTGGAAGACCAACCCTTTCCCCGCCTTGTCCGGGGTGAGTAAAGCTGCCCTCTCTCATCTCTGCTTTTCATGTGTTATACAGAGTTTTTGGCCGAGTGCATCATGTGACAGATCTCAGCACCCAGACCGGGTCACATCTGTCATTGCCGCTTCCTTGCAGGACCCCCCCGTGTTCTCCCTAGGCAGACTCTCGTGCCTTTCTCCAGTCCTCAGATGAAGATTAAGGACCGGGGCGTGTAGAGAGCCTGCTAGCACCCCCTAGAAATAAGACGAGGCTGTATATCTGGAGGTTTTCAGGGTCAGTACAGAACTCTTTAATTGGGGACTGGACAGGCACAGATATTTACAGTGGCAAGAAAAAGTATGTGAACCCTTTGGGATTACGTGGAGTTTTACATGAATTGGTCATAAAATGTGCTCTGATCTTCATCTAAGTCACAACAATTTGAAAAACACAGTCTGCTTAAAATAATATAACACAAACATTATATGTTTTCATGTTTTTATTGAACAGAACATGTAAACATTCACAATGCAGGGTGGAAAAAGTATGTGAACCTTTGGACTTAATAACTGGTTGACCCTCCTTTGGCAGCAATAACCTCAACCAAACGTTTCCTGTAGTTGCAGATCAGACCTCCACAACGATCTGGAATAATTTTGGACCACTCCTCTTCACAAAACTGTTTCAGTGTAGCAATATTCTTGGGATGTCTGGTATGAATCGCTCTCTTAAAGGTCGTGCCACAGCATTTCAATCGGGTTGAGGTCAGGACTCTGACTGGGCCACTCCAGAAGGCGTATTTTGTTTTGTTGAAGCCATTCTTTTGTTGAATTACTTGTATGCTTTGGGTCACTGTCCTGTTGCATCACCCATCCTCTGCGGAGCTTCAGTTGGTGGACAGATGGTCTTACGTTTTCCTGCAAAAATGTCTTGATAAACTCTGGAATTCATTTTTCCATCAATGACAACAATCCGTCCAGACCCTGAGGCAGCAAAGCAGCCCCAAACCATGATGCTCCCTCCGCCATGTTTTACAGTGGGGATGAGGTTTTGATGTTGGTGTGCTGTGCCTTTTTTTTCTCCACACATAGTGCTGTGTGTTTTTTCCAAACAACTCAATTTTGGATTCATCTGTCCTCAGAATATTTTGCCAATAGTGCTGTGGAACATCCAGGTGCTCTTTTGCAAACTTCAAACGTGCTGCAATATTCTTTTTGGACAGCAATGGCTTCCTCCGTGGTGTCCTCCTATGTACTCCATTCTTGTTTAATGTTTTCCTTATTGTAGATGTGTCAACAAAAATGTTAGCATGTGCCAGAGATTTCTGTAAGTCTTTAGCTGACACTCTAGGATTCTTCTTTACCTCATTAAGCATTCTGCGCTGTGCTCTTGCAGTCATCTTTACAGGATGACCATGCCTAGGGAGAATAGCAACAGTGCTGAACTTTCTCCATTTGTAGACAGTCTGTCTTACCGTGGACACATGAACATCAAGGCTTTTGGAGATACTTTTGTAACCCTTTCCAGCTTCATGCAAGTCAACAATTCTTGATCGTAGGTCTTCTGAGAGCTCTTTTCTGCGAGGCATGGCAGTGCTTCTTGAAACCAGTAAACCCAAAACTGGTGTGTGTTTTTAGGCTGGGGTCAGACGAGCGTAGTGTTCACGTCCGTGATTGCGCCTAAAAGTACGTCCGTGATAGCATGAAAGTAAGTCCATTGGAGCCTGACACATGAAGTACGTCCGCACTGAACTGCGGACGCACAACGGCCGCGGCAAACGGACGCAGGTTAGGCAAGAACGTAATACTGCTAGAACGGACGTGCGGAGTGCGCCACGTCCACAACGTCTGCATAGCTTTGTGTGTGAGTGATGGAGCGAGGTCAGACGGACTGCATTTATACGTCCAGCATTTTTGACGGACAGAATGTTTTTTCATTGTAATTTATTTTCCCCTCCTACATCCGTCAAAAAATAACTTCAGTGAAAAAACGGACTGTGTGACCACTACTGTGTCATCCGTACTGACGATGTCCGTACTGCACGGACGTACAGTCCGTAGAAATCACGCTTGTCTGACCCCAGCCTTAAAGGGCAGGACAGCTTTCAGCAACACATCCAATAATATCACACTGATTGGACTCAAGGTTGGCTCACTCCTGGCTCCAATTAGCTCTTGGAGAAGTCATTAGGCTAGGGGTTCACATACTTTTCCACCCTGCACTGTGAATGTTTACATGTTCTGTTCAATAAAAACATGAAAACATATAATGTTTGTGTTGTAATATTTTAAGCAGACTGTGTTTTTCAAGTTGTTGTGACTTAGATGAAGGTCAGAGCACATTTTATGACCAATTCATGCAAAACTCCACGTAATCCCAAAGGGTTCACATACTTTTTCTTGCCACTGTATACGATCAAACCTAGGCTATTTACAGACACAAAAGCTGACCCTAGAATGGAATAAACATTCGCTCGACATTCCTAGACAGACAGGACAATGGCAATCATGATGATAAGCAAGATTATAGTCTAAAGACAGCAGATAATGGGGCAGTGTTTGCTGACAAAGGAGATTTCAAACTATTCAAATATAATAAGATATTAACACATTCCTGAGACAGGGTATGCTGGAAGGCTAAACCTATCAACAGATAACAGATACACATGAACCATACAATAGACAGATAGATGATAACATTATTCTTGAATAACTCAGATTACATAACACTCTGCACACAAGGGAGGCCAAGGAAATAATATACTGTAGATCTGGACTGCACTCTAAAAATATACCTCCAGGTCCATGCACCCCAAAGGCCAAAGTGACTTATGTCACACATCAGATGGAATCCAGAGATCAGAGGGATACAACCGCCGGGCAGACAGAAGAAGGAAGTGAATTGCTTGCGCTACATGGATGACATCGTAGTCTTCTGAGCAGATTCCAGATCCACGAGGGAAGTCATCAGGACCTGCGATACCTGCAGCAGAGTAGCAAGAGCAAAGGTAAACTATTAGAAATCCGAGTCCATGCTCTTCAGGAGTTGGGACATGGCCACGGCCCCATCCCTTTCACCATCCAGGCGCATCACATCAGGATTAGGGACTCGAAAGTTCGATTTTTAGAGTGCCCTGCAAGAGGGCATATATGCAAGATATTTGCCATAAAAGGTGTATGGGGGTCCGGGTAGTGCCCTGGGGGACAGGAAACCAGGACAAAAAGTTGAAAAAAAAACGTTTTTAAAGGGACAGTGAGTTTTCCATGAAATAAGGGTTAAAAATAAAAACGAAAAATTCCTTCAAATATCGTGTCTAGGAGGTCCCCATGACTTGCCCATGAAGTGGCGGATTTGTAGGATGTATAGAAACATTTAAAAACAAAAAAATGACATTTCAAATGACGGTAAACGGTTTTCCTTTAATCTATTCATAAACAACTGCTTGGGGCGGCAGTCTGTATTTAAAAAGCAGACATTTTAGGACACGCAGAACAAGTTTAGTGATTTTTTGGCTACATTATGGTGAAACCTATGCAGGCGTTGGATGAAAGTGACAATAGGTGCTTTAAAATTGGGCCTTTAGGCTAGGGACAGATGAGCGCATTTTCTGCGGCCACCGTCAAAATGTACGTCGATGCGTGCGCACGCATTTTTTCACGGAATACGCTTAAGTGGTCAGACGATGCGCAATTCTGGACGTATTTCATGACGATGGGGTGAAAAGAAGTCTAGGGAAATCCGGCTGTTTGAACGTTATGTTGGCCGCACACTAGCAGCGTCTGACATCTCCTAATCACGCACACACGCTGCTATGCGGCCGCAGCGCACTCTGTACGTCAGTACCAGCGGTTTAACGTTCTCGAAAAAATGCGTTCATTTTCCACTTGCGTTGCGCGGCCGGACTTTTGTGCGACCGTACTTCGTATATTGGCTGTCATTGCCCGTCATCTGCTGCTAGTGCGGCCGTGATTATGTGCGCCAGAACGCGCGTTCGCACTGCCTCAGTCTGACCCTAGCCTTAGTGTCGGCAACAGTGCCGTCACACCGTAACCCCTCTGTGGTATTGTGGACGAGTGCAGGGTTGGACCCTGCGGTCAAATATTAAAATGAAATGAATCTGGTATAGACGTCAGTGGCAGTGCACCCAAATATTGTGCCTTTGGTGGCAGCAAGTGCCTTCACACCGTAACCCTTTTGTGGTATTGTGGAAGAGTGCAGGGTTGGTCCCTGCGGTCCAAAAAATTAAAATGATAGAAATCTGGTACAGGCGTCAGTGCACCCAAATATTGTGCCTTTGGTGGCAGCAAGTGCCCCTTCACACCGTAACCCCTTTGTGGTATTGTGGAAGAGTTCAGTGGTGGAGGTTTTGTGAATGCAGAAGACATCCCCGATCTATTCCATTACGTCAGCATCAGGGATTGATAGCTGCTGATCCAGACTGATTCATTTTTATAAATGTCAGCCAGTCTACAGAGTCGGTGGAAAGACGCACTCTTTTGTCTGTGACAAAACCTCCAGCGGCACTGAACGTCCTTTCAGAAAGCACGCTGGATGAAGGGCAACCTAGTAGCTGCATAGCATATTGGCTAAGTTCTGGCCAGTGATCCAATCTCAACACCCAGTAAGCCAGTGGATCATCTGCTGGAAAGGTATCCAGGTCTGCCCTTGCCCCTAGGTAGTCCTGCACCATACGGTGAAGATGCTGGCAATGGGTGCCTACATTTGTCGTCCTTGGGCGTCGTGGACTAAAAAAATTTAAAAAGGCATCGGTCAAGCGGCCCCGGCCTTCACCACTATTCCTCTGATCATCCGCAGCCTCAGAAGCACCTGTGTCATCACTTGGTAACCTACCAGTGCCTGGAAAGGTGTTACACAAGTGTCGCTTTAGAGCGTCCTCAAGTTTTTTCATCCAGTCCTCCCTCTGTGCGGGCAGAATGAGCTCTGCAACTTTGCCCTTGTATCGTGGATCAAGAAGGCTTGCCAACCAGTAATGATCCCTCTCCTTGATAGCACGAATCCTGGGGTCCTTTACCAGGCTTTGCAGGATAAGGGAGCCCATGCAGCGTAAGTTGGAGGTGGCATTAGCTTCCGAGTCTTCCTGGTCAATGAGGATGACCCCATCGTGCACTTCCTCCTCCCAGCCACGTACTAGTCCTTGTGTTTCTGGGCACACAAACCCTCCCTTGAGGAATCCCCACTTTCAATGCCCCCACTACTTAAATTTTCCTCCTCCTCCTCATCGTCCGCCTGTCTGATCTGAGGAGGACCCACTGGAATGCTGTCTGCGGAAAGACTGGGGCCTTCAGAGCTAGGGAAGGCCTCCTCTTCCTCCCGCTGCTCTGCCTCTAGAGCCACATCTATAATTCACCGCAGTGTGCTCCAGCAGGAACACTAAAGGAATTGTGTCACTGATGCATGCACTGTCCCTGCTCACCATCCTCATTGCCTCCTCAAATGCTGACAGTACAGTGCATGCATCCTTGATCATCAGCCACTGGGGGGGGAACCAAGCTGACCTGAACCTGTCCTTGTGCCATACTCACACAGGTACTCGTTGATGGCCCTCTGCTGCTTGTGCAGACGCTGCAGCATTGCTAATGTCGAGTTCCACCTGGTGGGCATGTCACAGATCAGACAGTTTGTGGGAAGGTGGAATTCTCTTTGAATTTCTGCCAGGCGAACACTTGCTGGAAATGACCATCTGAAGTGGCTGCAGACTTTTCTGGCCTGGCTGAGAAGCTCTGCTAGCCCTGGGTACCTGCTTAGGAAATGCTGTACCACCAGATTTAGGACGTGTGCTAGGCATGGTAAATGCGTCAATTTACCCAGGCATAGGGTGGAGAGAAGGTTGCTGCCATTATCACAGACGACCATTCCCAGCTGAAGCTGGCGTGGTGTTAACCATCTCTGCACCTGCCCCTGCAGAGCTGACAGAATTTCTGGCCCGGTGTGGCTCCTGTCCCCTAAACAAACCAGCTCAAGCACAGTATGGCATCTTTTTGCTTGCGCCATTGCGTAGCCCCTGCCACTTAAACTCGGTTTAACTGCCACTTCGCCAGAGACAGAGAAGGAGGAGGAGGAGGAGGAAGAGGGAGAGGTGGTGGTGGAGCAGACAGACCTCATACAAGCGCTTTCTGGAGGTGTGGTGGATGAACAAGCTCCAGCACAGAGCCCCATCTTGGATTCCTCCCAGCTGCAATCAGAGTTACCCAGTGTGCCGTGAAGGAAATGTAACGGCCCTGTCCGTGATTGCTGGACCACGTGTCTAAAGTCACATGCACCTTGCTGCTGACTGCCTTTCCCAATGACTCCATAACATTGTCTTCCACGTGCTGGTATAGTGCTGGAATGGCCTTCCGTGAAAAATAATGGCGTTTTGGAACCTGCCACTGTGGTACAGCACATTCAGCAAATTCACAGAAGGAAGCAGAGTCCACCAGCTGGAAAGGCAGCAGCTGCAATGCGAGTAATTTTGTTAAGCTGGCATTTAGACGCTGTGCTTGGGGATGGTTGGAACTATATTTTTTCTTACGCTGCAGCAGCTGGGGCAACGTAATCATTGTCATCACCCCCTATCTCCTCGTCACTGGAGCCAACTTGGCAGTATGCTGCCGCTGCTGGGACAACATGAGTGCCAGTTATTTGTGTGTCATCACTGGCACCCCCTTCCTCTAGGTTGATTATACTCCCTTCCTCAACCTCAGAGATTGAATCAGAGCACTGTAGTTTCTGCGCAAACTCAAGCAGCATGTCACTGTCATTGTAGTCAAACAATTCAGCTGACTCCTCCGTGTGTGATAGCGAGGCTACGGCAGGAGTAGCTGTGTGGACATGGAGGCTGCATTAGATGCTTTGGCAGCTGAGGTGGACTGTAAAGCACTACAAGCCTGGGTGGCAGAGGACTGGGAGGATGAGGATGGCCTGGTAAGCCAATCCACCAATTCCTCTGTATGTTGCTGCTGCTTAAGACGGCCAGCACCAGTTAGAAAGGACAAGCGTGCCCCTGCAGAGGATTCCCCTACGTCCACGATGACCAGAGGCACAGCCTCCCGACACAGAGGCTGCTTGCCCTCTTATCTGTGCCTGGGAGCGTCTGCCTGTCCTTTTTGGTCGTTCTGACATGGTGAGTGATATATAGATTAAAGATATACAGAACTCTGATTCAACTCTGTTATAAAAATTGGAGATATGCTGCAGAACTCTGATTCAACTCTGGAATAAAGATTAAAGATTTACAGAACTCTGGTATAACTCAGTGAGACACCCTGATAGCTGGCAGCCAGTGACAAAACACAGATTAAAATTCCCAGAAACCTCCTATAAATCAGTGAGACCCCCTGATAGGACCCCCTTATAGCTGGCAACAGTAACAAGACACAGATTACAATTCGCAGAAATCTGCTAGAAGTATGTGGGACCCCCTGATAGCTGGCAGTGAGAAGACATAGATTACAATTCCCAGAAACCTCCAATAAATCGGTGAGACCCCCTGATGGGTGGCAATGAGAACACACAGATTAGAACAATTCCCAGATATTTTGTAGAAATGAAACCTCCACAATTGCTGGTGGCAGTGAGAACACAAAGATTACAACAATTCCCAGATATTTTGTATAAATGACGGACCCTCAAAATTGCTGATGGCAGTGAGAACACACAGATTACCACAATTCCCAGATATTTTGTAGAACTGACTGACCCCCAAAATTGCTGGTGGCAGTGAGAACACAAAGATTAGAACAATTCCCAGATATTTTGTAGAAATTAGACCCCCCCCCAATAGCTGCTGGCAGACTGGCAGTGAGAACACACACTAACACAACAATCTCCTCTCAAAAAACACGTGCTGAAGGCTGTGTGAAGCCTTATATAGTGTGCTGTGGGACTTAGCTCTGTGAGCCCATGATTGGCCAAAATTTGCCCAATCAGGACTCTGAGCCGTGATTGGCATAGTCTTGAATCTGTCTTGCACCTAACCTGTGGTCAGGTGCAAGGCTGTAGCCAATTACAAGCTTCAGGCCAGTGGAAAAGTGCATTGTGGTCCATTGTGGTGCATTGTGGGCGAACATGCGGCGAACACGCGGAAATGTTCGTAGTTCGCGAACATGCGAACACGCAATGTTCGAATCGAACTCCGAACCGATCAAACCGAACAGCTCATCCCTAATCAGGATCCTGGGCGTCTGGTTCGGCAGGGAGTGGGCAGTCCTGAAAAACTGTCAAGCAAGCATGTTGACAGTCCAAGAGAAGTTGGGATTGTGGAGCCTCAGAGACCTTGCCATTGAGGGGAAGAAGCAGGTGGCAGGGAACGAGATCCTTCCCGTGCTGCAGGATGTGGCCCAGGCCTGGCCCCTTCTGGTGATTGTCAGGAGGGCGATCTCCAAGGCCATCTTCCACTTCATCTGGGGCTCGAATATGGACAGAGAGAAGCAACAGGTCATGTTCAAGAACCCCGGATAGGCAGGAAGGGCATACCGGACATACCCAACCTGCTGAGGATCTTCTATGTATGTGGATATGTGTGGAGGACATTCGGATATGACGGGACTGGATCTGCAGGTCACTCCATGTCCCTCTTTCTCCTGCTGCCCCTGGTCAGGGGCCTCGGCTGCAGGAAGTGGGACAGCTCCATCCCATACAACTGGATGACAACCTGATTTTATGTCAACTTTGGGATGCTCATGCGAGATTTCCAGCTGGAGGGAGCGAAGCCCAACTTGTGGAAGCCCAGGATTATACACAAGCTCGTCAGAGCCAAGGACATCACGGAATCCATTCCCAGGTTGCCGGAGGACACGTGCCGGACTGTTTGGGAGAACGTGTCCTCCAGCAGGCTGACCAACAGACACAAGGACTTGGTCTGGATGACTATCAGGGAAGCCACCCCCTCAGGACATTCATGCATGCCAGGGGGCTATGCAGCTACCAGCATTGCCTGCAGTGTCTGGTGGATGAGGAGACTGCGAGTGCACCGGTTCTGGCAGTACCCGTTCACGCAGGCCCTTTTGGTGAACCTGGAAGGGGATCTCAGAGACTCTATAGAACCTGTCACACCACTCGACGCTCTACGGACTCTTTCCCGGCAGTCACTCCGATGATGCTATAGCTTGGGCTTGCACCTGATGTGCTGTGTCAAGGACACCGTGTGGTTCGCCCGGAACGGCGTGGTGCTGAGCCGCGAGGACTCCACAATTCGAGATTGCAGCAGACTGACCTGAAGTGTGCGTGTGGGCGAGTACGCTGTCATCGACAGTCTCGGCAGAAGAGAAGAAGAGGACATCTAGTTTCATACTGCACTATTTTACTATGTTCTCTCTTTCAATCAAATAATCTGTTCTTACAAGTTTAATATCTAATACGCCTCCTATCTGCGCGCCATACAGTAAAGGGGTTTTTAGAGCAAGGAGATGGAAGAAGAGCTTGCTCTGTCCACTCCACGCATTGACCTGGTATTGCAGTACCTCTAGGACCGACGCAACTCAAAAAAAAAAAAGTAGCTCAATAAGTAAAGCCCTGATCGCTCTGCAGTTCTTTTTTTTTTTTTTCTATTTAAAGGTATGTTGTGTCCTTACGTGTGTAAACGCGCCACTTCCAGCCACTGCATGTTCCTCCAACGGGACGAGCTTCCCGTATCCTAGCATTTCTATATAATAAACCTTTCCTGTAAACCCCCACCTCCCCCCCCTTGTCTGTTATAGCAGGACAGTTTATACATTTATTATATTGCATTTGTTTCCTGCACCCCAGGACACATTCTAACTGGTTAAACAAGCTCTGGATACATTTTAGAAACCTGATCTCCCTGTGCCTGCGATACACAATTTCAGTAAAATTGTCTCTCCCCCCCCCCGCAACCCACCGGTCAAATCCTAAATAGACACCTTCGCTGTGATCTCATCGAGTCACCGATGACGTCCACCGTATGCGTTTACTACGTTTTATTTTTTTTTTCGTTTCCCAGCATCAAGCAATTAATTAAATAAAGAACTAGTTTAAAAAAAAGCAATAAATCAAATAAACAGTAGAACGGGAAAAAAAACAACAATAAATTCAAAATAAATAAATACGACAAACAACAAAACCGAATAAAAAGTAAAAAAAAAAATCAAAGACATTTAATACGGAAACAATTGATTATAAAACAAAATCGGTAAAGCAACTAATTAGATAAACTGCAGATTAAAAAAAATCCAAGACCATTAAAAACTAAATGAAATAAACAATAAATTATAAAAATTCAAGAAAATAAATTAAAAAAAGAGCAATAAAACAAACAAACAATAAATTGAAAAAAATAAAATAAAAAAATGAAAAAAAAAAAAAAAAAACAATCAATTCAACATTAAAAACAAAAACAATAAATTAAAAAGATAAACAATAAATTTCAAAATTAAATAAACAATACATTATATATAAATGGACATTCTCTAAATTCTGCACCACTTCGCCCCTTAGTGCATAACCCCTTGAATGCAGGAGATGTTGGTCGGGGGGGGGGGGCAGGAGAGAGGGGAATTTGGTGCAGACCCTTCTCTCCTCCTCCTCCTCCCCCCCTCCTCCCCCCCTCCTCTCCCCCTCCTCCCCTGGCTGTGTAAGGGGAGGATTGGAGGTAAAAGCGGGTGATTGAGGAGGGGACCTGTCTTCTTCTCGGGTTTCCAGCAGATGTGTGAGAGCGGGTAGGTCGCCTGGTCCTCCTGAATCCCCTGTATCCCGCAGCATCCCCTGCATCCCGCAGCATCCCCTGCATCCCGCAGCATCCTCAGCATCCTCTGCAGCGGCGGCGGGGCAGGAGGAGGAGGAGGAGGAGGATGCGGCTCCTCTGACCCTCGGCCGCCGGGACCATGGCCAGGAGCCAGGCTGCCTGGAGGAGGCAGGTGGTGGTCAAAGCTCGCCCCAGGCTGCCCCCCTCCTCGCCGCCCGGCCCCGGCTTGCAGCCCCTGCCGGCCTGGATGAGGCTGTACCTGTACGGGATGCACGGCCTGACCCTGGACGTGGTGACCTCCTGCGCCCGGGGCTTCCTTCTCAGCCGGGACTACCACCTGCTGGGCTTCTCCTCGCCCTCCCGCTGCCTGCTGCACGCCCTGGCCCACCTGGCCCTGGAGAAGGTCTACGTGCAGCGGAAGAGGAGCTTCCCGGAGGGCTCCGCCGCCGCCGCTTTCCACCTGGTCCTCTACCCCTCGGTGTTCGTGGGCCTCCAGATCCTGCTCCGCAGGACGCTGCTGCTGCTGCTGCCGTGCGGTCACCCCCGCGAGGAGCCGCTGAGCGCCGCCGCCGAGCTGGGGCTGCAGTACGCGCTGGCCCTCTACCACTCGCAGGTCTTCCTCGGGGGCGTCCTGAGGCTGCGCTGCCTGGGGGCCCCGCCAGACGGCAGCGCGGAGCCGGCGGCCGGGCGCCCCCTCCCCGCCCCGCTGCGCTTCCTCTTCTTCGGCATGCACGGCTTCCTGGACGAGGTCTTCTTCACGTCGGTCTTCAACGCCCTGGAGAAGCCCGGGGGCCACCTGAGCGGCCACACGTCCCTGTGGTCCTTCTTCATGTACGGCAGCTGCAGCCTGGTGGTGGAGAGGCTCTACTTCTACCTGTGCCGGGGCAAGGGATGGGGCCCCTGGAGGAGGCTGCCGGTCTACATCGCCTTTGTCTACGCCTGGGAGTTCTCCTGGGGCCTGGGGCTCCGCAGCTGCAACGCCTGCTCCTGGGACTACTCCCACTACCCTCTGAACTTCATGGGCTTGGTGACCCTCATGTACCTCCCTGGGTGGGTGTTCCTCAGCTTTTACCAGGACCTGCTGTCCAAGATGCTGCTGAGGATCCGCTATGTCTGAGGGGTGAGGGCATCATCTCCAAGAAATGGAGTGTTAGGACCACTTTTACTGGTTTGAAAAGTATCCTGGGCTTGGCTATGGTCAAAGGATGAGGATGACCACCGAACGTATGGTGGACCATTAAGTCATATTCCCTAAGAAATGATGAAGGTCATGGTCATGGTCTGTAACCTCACCCAGGACATGTCGGATTCTTTTTTTTTCGAACTAATCATTAGTTGGTGGCCATCTAGACAAGTGACGGAAATAGCCTTATAGACGGAAATGTTCCTTAAGAGAAGATCAAGGTGAGGACTATGGTCAAAATGGTGAGGATGAGCATGGTCGAAAACCTAACCAAGGACAAGTTGGATTGCCTCCTTTAGAAGTCCTCATGAGTTGGTGAGTGTAGACCATCCAGACAATTTACCTACACAGCCCATTTAATGTTCTTTGGTCAAAATGATGAGGATGATCATAAACCTAACCAAGGACAAGTCGCAGTCTCAACTTTGAAGTCCTCTAGAGTTAGCAAATCAGCTAGATGGTCCAAATTTACCAAGTTATCCTAGTTTTGTGTCCAGTGGTGAAGTTGATGATTATGGTTAAAATGATGGGGATGACCACGGATCATAATCTAACCAAGGAAAAAAGAAGTTGGAGTCTCTCGGTGGGAGTTCTCAAGAGTTGGTGAATTTGGCCCATCCACACAATTTACTAAGATCTCCCAGGTTTGGTTTCTCCAGGGATGTTGAGGGTGATGATTACAGTCAACATAAGGAGGTCGACCAAGGTTCATAACCTAACCAAGGCCAAGTAGGAATCCCTCTGTTGAAATCCTTAAGAGTTGGTGAAGTTGGACTGTCCAGACAATTTACTAAGATCTCCCAGGACATTCTCTATGAAGGATGGTGAGGATGATGAGGACCACAGTCAAATGTCAACGATGGCCATGGTTAAGTAACAGTAATCACTGTGGTCTACAAAGTAACCGAGGAAGATACAGCTGAAGAATTCGGACCATAACCATTTTCATAAGGTAGTGAAGCCAGTGACCAGCTTATTCAAATGATTGATGACTATGGTCAAGTCATGGTGAAGACCATAGTCATGAACCAAACTAAGAACAAATGAACAGCTGGAAAAGTTAAATTGAACCCTGCCATTGTTGGAGAGCTTGGGCCGTGAAACCAATTTACTAAGGTATCCTATGCCTTGTCCTTTCAAGTAAGACGACGATGGGCCACAGTCAAGTGATGGTGATCACCACAGTCAGTAGTCTAACCAAGCATCAAGGAAAAGTAGGAATCCCTTCACAGAAGCCCAAAAGAACTAAAGAATGTGGATCATGTAACGAGTTTAGTGACATAGACCATCCCATGCACCTTCAGAGAAGATGACCATGGTTGGTAAGCTATCCAAGAGCCAAGTATGGGTTGGAGTCATGTATTTGAAGCCTACAAGAAACGATAGGTGTGTTACCAAATGCCTCGGTAATATAGTACTTTTTTTTTTTTTTTAACCAACAAGGTCGAAAAGAAAAACCTCAAATAAGACTATTAGGGGTTTTTTTAGAGGAGGGGGAGGGGCAACGTTTTATTATAACTATTTTTTAAGAGAACTTAACAAAGAATGTTTTTATTGGTCGACCCGGCTTTAGACTTAATGGAACTTTGGAGTCTTAAACAATTTATGTTTTCTCGTCTTGTTGGGGTTTTTTTTTTTGTGTTTTTTTATCCCTCTCATTTCTGTCTGTGATACTTTTAGAACCGTAGTGACGTTTCCGATCTCTAGGAGGACACGCGTTGGCTTGTCTGTACATGTACTTCAACGTCAGCTAAGCAGCATCCAGAAATAAGCACATTTATTTCATTATTTTATTTAAAGGATTCAGGCATTTTCTAACATTATTTCTTTTTTTAAATCCTTTTTAAATCATTTAAAAAAACACAAAAAATATTTACAGAACAGGTTACACTGCCCTACCTGTCACTCAAGAGACGTTGTATAAATACAATATTTCAGACGCTCATTAAATTGCTTTTTTTTTATTTTTAGCATTTTTAATACTGATGACGAACTTTGTCAGAGTTTACATTTGTATTTTTGCACCCAGGTGTTAAAAGGACCACAACAAACCGATGCATACATAGAATATAGCACATAACGGAGGGGTTTTATAAGGATACTGTTGCTGTTTACTCACCAAAAGGATTTATTCAAAGAGAGCCGAACCTGCCACTGAATTGCACCAATGGGTGAATTTCCCGGCCATTTGGCTTTACAAAAAAACCGACGATTCGCCAAATATTGGCCGAATTGCCAATGAAAAACAGTGACCTTTGGTGGCAGTGAAACCCCCCAGACAAGTAATGGTTAATTTATTCAGAGACACCGAACAGAGAAAAGTTGGCGAAATGCCCAGATTTTCGGTGGTTTCGTTCGTCAGGTTTAAACAGGCGAATCCCATAGGTTTCAATGTAAACATAAAAGTCCCTGTTTTTTGTTAAATATTTATTCAACCGTTTATTCTTTTCATTTGCAGCAAAAAGTCTTTTTATTAATTAATTTTTTAGAAATTTTTAGGCTTTTTTTTGGGATTTTTCTCAGCTAAATTTTTGATTCCAATTTTTTTAATGTTTTTCTTTTAAATTCTGTAACAGATGTTTTTATTGTAACTCATAGGACCTTATATATTATTTCCAGACATTTTCATGCATTTTTTTTTTTAAAAAAAAGCCTTATAAAAGTTGTGTTTTTTTTCTTCTTATCCCTGTTCGGTGGCTGGTTGGCTTTTTTTCAGTCGCTGGTCGGGCTTTTTCCGGCCGCATTCGACATGTTTGCGGCTGCTTATCGGATCAATTCGGTGATTTTTTTCATGGTTTTTTTTCGATTCTGTCGCTGGTTTTTCAGCAGTCTGCGGCTGCGTTCGGCGGGTCGATTCGAGGCATTTCGGGGACCCTGCGGTGAATGGTAAATTCACGGCAGGGTTGGCAAAATAAGATCGTCCAAGGAAAGAGCACCGAAATTCCGGTGCTCTGTGAATAAACCCTTTAGTGGAGGACTAGTGGAGAATACAAAATACTCACGAGGAAGGAATATCAAAGTAGGAGAAACAATCAAAATCAGTTATTTGAACCCAAAATCTAGCACATCCCTTGCAATTCTTCACCAATTTCCTGTTAGTAAATAAACCCTGAAAAATAGCACAGATACTAATGTATCTCACGAAAGCTCAAATCATTCTAAAGCAGGGATCTCAAACTCAGCCCCTCGGCTGTTTTACAATTCCTAGAATTCTTTGAATGCAACAGAGAATCATGGGAGATGTAGTTCAGAAACATCTTTGAGATCCGTGTCCAAGAGACATTAAGCTTTACAAAAACACTCCTGGTGTTTAGGAACTACGCATCCCAGAATGCAGAGCCTGTCACTTTCCCTGAGCATTATGGGGGGAAAAAAGGGGCACAAATACACACGGTGACAAGGTTAGCTGTCACTGGGGGGATTCCGAGCTATTGTTTCAATGGGACGTAGCAGTGATACCTTCCCAAGGAACTTTTCCTGATCTACCAGGCTCTTACTTATTATGGGGGTGAAAATATTGACTTGTGATCATTATTATCTGATTTCATGTAGTTCTTATAAAGTTCTTTCTAGATGTGCTGACTGTACTGCATGTTGCCACTCGATCATTAAAACGTTCCATACCGGGGACGTGAATGGTAGCAGATGTTGCATTTCGATTGGGAAAGTACTCACCTGTGCAGGGACTTTCTCGTTAATGTTTTCTGAGGTTTTATTTGTCGTCTTGTTTAGGTTTTCTTCCCCTTTCTCTAATGTAAAGCCCTGCGGAAATGTCTGCTCTATGTAAATGATTATGACAGTAGCTGACACGGTGCACAGCAATGCTTACATAATAACACAGAACACATTTTGCTCTGATATCAACAATGATAGCACCCCACTGATTCAGGATCATCTTATAGCCCCCCCCCCATATACCCGGTCGTAAAGCAAGATATACCAACACCTTCACTATCAAGCTTTTTTCCGTAAAAATACTGCCAAGACCCAGTGGGATTTGTGGAAACACTATTCCATTGCAGACAGTCAGGATTATTCAAAGAGAATCGAAAAGTCACCGCACGTTCAGTGACTTTTCGTTCTCTTCAATTCGGTGCGATTTGGCGATCCCATTTCGGCGACCCTGCGGTGTATTCAGCAAGCACCACAGGGCCGTCGTAGTGCAGGGAAAAGCCGCTGCAAACCTGCCGAACACTCACCGCAAAACCCAGATGAATGCACACCGAAACCCGCAAAACAGCTGGATTATCCCCGCCGAACAGGCCAGAGAAACCCGAGCAGCCGCCAATCACAGCCACCAGAAAAACACGACACCGCAGACGAATGGAGTGAAAAAACAGTACGCTTGAATGTTTGAAAAGTGAAACGCTGTTTGCAAAGAAACTACAGAACGAAAATGTCTGGAATTTACATATAAAATCCAATGAATGATAATAAAAAAGGGCTGTTACAGAAAAAAAAAACGATTTAAAAAAACAGAAAAAAATTTTTTTGCAAAAAAAATGCCTACAAGATCCTAAAAAATCTATAAATAAAGAGACTCTTTACTGCAGAATTATAAATAATAAACGGTTTATTAGATATTGGATTAAAACGGGAAAAATTTCTACATTGAAGCCTATGGGATTCGTCTGAATAAACCTGCCGAATTAAACCACCGAATGGCAGGGCATTCCGGCAACTTTTCACTGCTGGTTCTTTGTCTCTGAATAGACAAAGCATTGCTTCTCTATGGGGATTTCACTGCCCTCGAACAGGCACCGTATGTGCAGGCAATTCGCCAACATTTGGCGAATTGGCTGCTCTTTGAATAGCCAAAAGGTAACTGTACTCTGAATTTCATCGTTCGGTTACCTTTCGCCAGCAATTCGGATCTCTTTGAATAACCCGGAGTGTAAAAATGAATGTATCCTTCATAAAATACATTTTTGAGACATTAAGCTTATTTAAACAGGCTGAGGGCTCCCCCTGCTGGCCAAAAATCGCTACTACATGTATAATCATACAGCTGGAGCTCTGTCTTTCTGTACAAAAAAAAAAGTGAAAACGGATCTCCTAACTGTTCACATAGCTTCAGCACCTTTGATGACATGTCCAGGGTGCTGAAAATTTGGGGGCACATTCTGGAGGCCCAATTGCAAATGAAGTTTGTTTGCAGTAAATAGTCTTACATATTAAGACCAGATCGAGATTACTTGATGTTAGGCTCCTGCAGGAGCTTTCGAACCTAGAGTATACTCCACCATGGTAGTGAAGGGGTTAAAGTTATCCATCGGATGCATGAAATATATGAGGTCACTTCAACAAAAGGTAACATAACCTAGCAAGGAATTATTAAAATTAATTGACAGCCTAAATTAGGGCTTCGCAAATCTTAAAACTACGTTTCCCACGATGCTCTGCTAGTTTTAAGGTTGGTGAAGCATATAAGGGAGTTGTAATCCTGCAACAGCTACAGCTCTACCATAGGAGAATCTCTGATCTAGGGTGAAATGAGCCACAAAACTCTTGAGATCCCTGCAGTGTGTGGTGTATACTTTGTATCTAACAATATTTATACAGTGTATATACATTAAAGGTAAACAGTTACACGCCAGCTGGCAGGAACATGAAAATAAAGCAGAGAATGTCGACTCGGGTTGGAAAGAGGAAGACAAATCCAGTAATTAAGACGCTTCCCTACAGCAGTGACATTTTACGGACTGCTTGGTATATAGGTCAAGGTTTGATAAGCGAAGGAAACTTCCATGAGGTCAGGGTGGCTGGAAATAAGTCAGATCAGGCACAATATTTGGCTACGTAGGACATTTTACCCCGACTAGAATGAAGATGCATCAGTACAGTTTCTAGGGACACAGTGATCGAGCTGCAACAAGTGCATGAAATAAAGGGAATTTATGCCAAAGGTACTTACTGAGCACCATAACCTCTTATGTTCCTTTATACAGGATACAGTGCAAGGATGTCCCCTGACTTGGTCTCCCTCCACGCACTTGCGCATACAGCCAGTGGTTTATTGATATAGCAAGTCTCCCTACAACTACAATATCTCTAAATTATTAACAATGGCTTGAGCTACATAAAACTCAGCGACCTGTGCCAAATCCCACCCAAACCCCTGCAGGATATACCTCTGAACCCACACGTCAACCTCAGCCAGCCCTTACCAATACTCATGTCAAATCAAGCATACTCTCACAGATACACCTCCATCTCTTCCCTCTGCTGTCCTGAAACAAGCATACACAGACTCACCTCCATCTCTTCCCTCTGCTGTCCTGAAACAAGCATCAAGCAGACTCGCCTCCGTCTCTTCCCTCTGCTGTCCTGAAACAAGCATACTCACCTCCATCTCTTTCCTCTGCTGCCGCAACCCACCCGTGGCCGGTCCCCAATGTCAGCTCTTCTTTCCAGTTGTCTCCACTTCTCTCTCTAAATACGCTAAGCCCAAACTACGGGTCCTTTTCATGCAATCCCTACGATATTCTTCTGGCCACCAGCTTCACATTCCCTCTGCTCCCATTTGTTTCAGTTACCTCAGTCCCTTTAGAGTGTAAGATCATGGGGTGTCTGCCTGAGCTCTTGGTTTAAAGTGCTGTATTACCTGGACAGTTATCCTACGATCAGGGTTGTATTTCATCTTGTATCATGTAAGTCTGCTGTTTGTGCTTCCCCATTGTAAAGCGCTACTGTATCTGTTGGCGCTGTGTAAGTACTTGTAACTAACTTTGTATTTGTCACAATTCAATGTTCTTGAACCCAGGACATACTGAAAACAAGAGAAATCTCGATATATCCTTCCTGGTAAAATACTTTATAAATAAATAAATAAATAAATATGGATTCCCACTAGGATTTCCTGATCAACCATGCTTTCGAGGGGTTACATTTTTCATGCACTGTCCATCAGCATGAATAAAACGTTCCAGGAAAACCTGGCCGATCCGGCAAACCTAATTCCCACTCATGTCATATTCCGGTGATGGTGAACCTTGGCACCCTAGATGTTTCTGAACTACATGTCCCATGATGCTCCACTAGCTTTTAGACTGAGCATCATGGACATGTAGTTCAGAAACATCTGGGGTGCCAAGGTTGGTCAGCACTGCCGTTTTCAACCCTTTATAAACACAGTCAAGGGGTGAAATATGGAATTGTATGCAGAGTATGCTGTAAGAGAGTGTGAGTGTGGTGAGGGAGTGGGTATTGAGTGAGTGTTTTGCAGGGGTCAGCAACCTTGGCTCTACAGATGTTTTGGGCCTACATGTCCCATGAGGCTCAGCCAATCTAATGATTAGCTGAGCATCATGGGAGATGTAGTTCCAAAACATCTGTAGAGCCAAGGTTGCGGACCCCTGGTTTAGTGTGTACCTCCATTAGTGCATGGGGTGATCCAGAGGTGCATTTGTGCAAAAACAACCTTACGATTTAGGCTAGGGTCAGACGAGCGTGATTTCTACGGACTGTACGTCTGTGCAGTACGGACATCGTCAGTACGGAAGACGCAGTAGTGGTCACACAGTCCGTTTTTTCACTGAAGTTATTTTTGACGGATGTAGGAGGGAAAAATAAATTACAATGAAAAAACATTCTGTCCATCAAAAATGCTGGACGTATAAATGCAGTCCGTCTGACCATGCTCCATCACTCACACACAAAGCAATGCAGACGTTGCGGACGTGGCGCACTTTGTACGGCCGTTCTAGCAGTATTACGTTCTTGCCTAACCTGCGTCCGTTTGCCGCGGCCGTTGTGCGTCCGCAGTTCAGTGCGGACGTACTTCATGTGTCAGGCTCCGATGGGCTTCCTGTCATGCTATCACGGACGTACTTTTAGGCGCAATCACGGACGTGAACACTACGCTCGTCTGACAGCAGCCTTAGTTACAGGTCAGCAACCTTGGGCCTCCAGAGGTTTTGGAACTACATCTCCCATGATGCTCAGGTCCTCATAGCTTTGTGTTGTTTTTTTTTTTTTTTTAACCATTTTCCACAGTATGAAACCAAACGGAGTACCTGATAGACATGTGCACAGCACAAAATTTCGTTTTGAACTAATGGATTAGTCCTAAAACGCAATTTATTTAGTTGCTAAAGAAATTAGTTTTCATACTAAAGAACTGAAAACAAATTTCATTCATCCGAAAACCAGTGGATACAATTACTATTGTAGTGGCTCCTCAGAGGGCTGAGATCGCTGCTTGTTACAGTATCTCTCACTTTCAGCACAATGTGGGCCATATTACATAGTTGGTGCTAACTTAACCAGAGCTGTTGTAAACTTCCCAGAGCCATTATAGCCTATGGAGGTTTTCAGTTTACAACAGCTCTGGTTAAGTTAGCACCAACATTGTAATACTGCCCCGTGTCAGGCAAAGCGGTTGCAGTAACTGACTGCTGCTCATGACAGCGCTCAGAGTTTCAGTAAAACTAGTAAATAATATTTTTATATATAAGAGGTTAGAACAATATTATTTCCTTGTTTTACTGAAACTCTGAGCGCTGTTACAGTCAGTTACTGTAACAACTGAGCCCGATACATTGTACTGAGAGATAATATAACAAGCAGCCGATCTCAGCGCTCACAGCCACTGGATTTAAAGGGCAAAAAAAAAAAAAAAAAAAGGCTCCTCTCTGTATAATGTTTAGAACATCCACCTGCATTAATTAATACCCCTCTGTATAATGTATAGAACATCCTCCTGCATTAATTAATGCCCCTCTCTGTATAACCTGAGCATCATAGGAGATGTAGTTTCAAATCATCTGGAGGGCCAAGGTTGCTGACCCTGCTGTTAAAGGATTGTGGAGCATCCAGTGATAGAAAAACCTTCCCAGCAATATTTATAGAATAAAAATATATTTTTACTTTAGAAATCTTTGAAATCTCTAAAAGTACATCAAGTCTACTTCCTTACACTGCCCTGGCCTCAAAATAAAAAAAAGGGATAAGCCTTGGATCAAAACGTGCTTGGCAGTTACGTGGTTAAAAGGGCAGAATATTCTGATCATGCACGCAGTCACTGATTAAATCCACGAACGCGCACTCAGCTGACTCTCACATGACCAAACGCAGCCCAAGACGCCCAAAGAGACAGCAAGACATTCATTTCCTTCAGCCAAGTTTCCTCTAACAAATTGAAGGCCTTTGTATTTTGCGACTTCAGACTGAGCTTCTGCTGGCACATAGGGGAGGGGGGGGAGGGAAGGGGGGGGGGGGAGAGTTAAAGATTCTATTTTACAATCAACATCTGAAAATAAAACGTATTGGGTTTCTCAGTCACACTCCTTGCGGCTCTTAAAAAAAGGTGAATCTTTACAAAATGACCACAATTGTATCACACATGACACCAAGCATCTTAAAATAATAAAGTGTAGAATGTGCGCTAATGATGACATCATAGCCGTGACCTAATGCACCGGCCTACCAAGCAGCAGAAATGGACTATCTATACAGTATATACACACCAGTCTCCCAGATGTTGATGCCTGCAATTTCCAGAATTCTTTGACTGCAATAGATTGCCAGAGAATCATGGGAGTTGTAGTTCAGAAACAGCTGGTGGGGCCCAGAGTTTGAATCTCTATAGGTCGGTCGGGGAGCTCAAACAGTGTAACAAGTTGGATATTGATGGCCTGCACCTTCATTAACCCGGGATTGAATACACAACATGGGAGAGTAAACACTCTGGACTAGGAGGTGGAATTTGAGGTGCCACCATGACATGTCACTGGACAGGAGCCCCCAAACACAATGATTGGAAAAACTAGAGCTTCCGTAACAGGATTATTCCAGCGAAAAACAGAATTCTGCATTTATTTTTTTTGAAAGTTACCATTTTAACCCGTAATTACCAGCGGGCGCGTGCTTTATTAACCCCGGAAAGTGTTTAAAATAAAATACCGTGCTCTGATCAGCAAACCAGGGAGCGAGCTGGACGTTCGCCAGCAGCCGGATACAAGTGAAGCGCATGCTGTGGGCAGAGTCTAGTGAGAGTTTAAAGGCAGGTCAAAAAACTCTGCCTTCCAGAGGCTTCAGAACAACTTAGGGGTCAGCAACCTTGGCTCCCTGATGTTTTGGGAACTACATCTCCCACGATGCTCAGTCACCCATTAGGCTGACTGAGCCACATGGGAAATGTAGTTTCCAAAACATCAGGGGGCCAAGGTTGCTAACCCCTGGTCTAGGTTGTCTGAAGGTCACGGGAAATGCAGCTCCAAAACATTTTGGTACCCAGTTTGCTGACCTATGGTTTATGGGTTAGAAAAAAAACCTTAGCAATAGGGCTGCCAGGTCAGCCATGTTTTCCTGGACACACATTACCATTTCATGCAGAGGAGAGCACATTGGGGAAAGCACAGCCCTGCAACATGTATAATTCATATGCAACAGAAAAGCAATCACGGCAGGTCACCTGGGAGTCCTTGCCTGCAGCTTATGGATTCTACATGCTGCAGGGTTGTATTTCTCACACTTATCAGGGGGTGGACAGGGCGGCAAATTAGTTTGCGGGAGGTGGGATTGATGGATTTGTTTGCGGAAAAGATGTTTTTAAAAATCATGTAATTTGTATAAAAAAGCTATTTAAATGGGAGGGGGCTGGGTTGCTGCACCATGGGTTGTACTTGCCCCCCGAGCCAAAAGTTTCCACTCCGCATGAATAATTTATTTGCACTCCGGAAAACATGGTCCAGCCGGCAACCAAACTTCAAACCCATGTAAGCATGTGACAATATAAAACTGTGCGAAGGGTTAAAACCCAGCTGGTCCATGGTCGAGTTTGCACTTGTACAGGGATTGAGAGGATATTATTGCAGTGTTCAAATACACCATAAATATATTATGCTGACAGCGGCATTGTGATTCTCTGAAAAGGCTTGCCAAGTGAAAAGAGCCACAAGCTGAAAAGTAGAAGTGGAAGAATGACAATCTGTCAACTCTGTAACCCAATATCAATCCTCTTAATCATTCCGCTGTTCTGTTCGAGGACCAGGAAGACCCAACTCCCTCTTGCAACAATAAAAGCAGAGAGTCTGCAGTATGTTGAATAAAAAGTATCAACAACACCTCAAAGGATGTATAGGTTTCAAACACAGACTGCGTATATTAACCCTTTAGTGAACAGCCTAATTTTGCTCGTTTGGTAGTCAGTGACTGAAGCAACTGACATCTTTGCTGTGTGCCAATTTCCAGCTTTGCTTACCACTCCACACATAGAGGGGGGGGGGCTTTAATTTGATGTGACATGCAGTCACACATAAACACAGTGAGGAGTAAAAAGAATTAAAAATAAATTAATGTATAAACAGATGGGGAGAAGAGCCTCCTCCAAAACCACATCAATCAGAGCAGGGGGGGGGGGGGGGGTCAGGAACCGTAACCTGATATTTTGGAAATACATTCCCCAGGATTCTCCACCATTAGACTGGCTAAGCCTCATGGGATATGTAGTTCCGAAATATGTGGAGGGCCAATTTGCTGACCCCTGCATTCGGTGGATGTGTCTAGTACTGGCATGCGCAGCTGGTGCATTAGGGTGTGCACAAACCGTACAATTATTAATCTGGAAAATATTTTTAGAAGATTTTGCACAAAAACATGATCAATAACAAGCCGGTAAAGAGACAGATCGAGTTAATCATGGATAAGGGACATCAAAATGTCAATTTAGGCTGGAGTCAGACGAGCGCACCGAGGCCAGGTGCACAGGAGCGCACCTAGTGCGCATGCACTCACCAGTGCAGCCATGTGATGCTGCGACAGGGCCAGTCACATGCTTGTGCGCGTGCAGCAAGCGTCCGCCTAGAAACCTCCCTGTCGATAAGCGTCGACGGGCTGCAAAGCGTGATCCTCCATAGGAGGATCGTGCTTTGCAGTGTTAGAGGGGGGGGGGGGCAGGCGTCGAGTGGAAGGAACATCCACGCTCACGGGCGTTTCTTCCACTCTGCACAGTAACAGACGTCCTTTTTAACTGATGAGATTGTGGTTACATTGTATCAGTTAATTTTGACTGATAAAAACCTGTATGCAGTCGTTTCTCTACGTCCGTCTAGCTTTTTCACGTTAATGCAATCTTGGCGTACGTTGCGACATGCATTGCCCACGCGTGAAAGTGTGCTTCGTGCGTTCTCTATTGACTTTGAAAAGCTACAACAACAGTGCGGTCAAACGGATGCAAAAAGTGCGCTCGTCTGACGCGGGCCTTAGGGGGTGAATAGATTACTTCTTTACCCAACATTAAAAGGTGCGTCTGGGCACACCCCCTGCGCACAACTATGGTGCCTAGTTTAGATCATTTTATCATCAATTCCTCCCTACGACCGGACAGAGTGCAAGAGCACCCCAAGCGCTATGAACGGGCTGCCCCAAGTTTACTGTAATAAACCTGCTAAAATAGGGGGGGGGGGGACAAAAAACAAAGTCACGACATTTATAATCCATTTTATTGCAACGTTTTACACATCGTTATGCATAGAAAACACACTGTTACATATGTAAAGCTTACAACGCGACTTGGAATATGGTATAAACAGTTGATCTGTCTTCCAATAAGGCCATCGTTCTGTTTCCGGAAACACATTCGATAAAAATGAAACAGTTTGACTTCACAAGCGACTACCAGGACGAATTAAGTCATGAATAAATTACCTTTTGTGCCGTTCATAAAAAAGAAAAAGAAAAATAACGTGTTGTTTTTAGTCTTTCCATACAAGTATATTTACACCAGTAACGCTCTCGCCTCCATTAGGATATGCATAGTCAATTTAACATGGTGATACAAAGGGAAAACAAAAATAAGAGCCAAGAGACCCAACCACCCCATCAAGGCATGAATATGGCTATAAAAATATATTAAAAAAAAAAAAAGCGATTTTAAATGCAGTGAACCTTGTAGGGTAAAAAAAAATAAAAAAATGTTGGTGGCTGACGTCAGAACAATCATTTGGTGACATTGCGGTTTTCTTGCTGCCTTGGGAGGAATCCATCATCCGAGTAACTTATTCGTACCTCCAGCCGATGTACAGGGGGCACGGATTGTTTGATAGAACAGAATCTATGGGTCATTTTGTCTTTTATTGCGTAGCGAAGAGTAGAAACTCTCCTTTTCCTCTTTTAGAATTTCCCTAGAAATTTTTTATTTATTTTAAACCAAACGCTTGATTTATTTCCTTCCCCCAGTCACTGATACGTCATAAAACAAAAAAAAAAAAAGTCAAAATAAAATAAGGTTACAGCTGATTGGCAATACACACGATAATATGTATACTCCTTCACATATATCTTTGACAGTGAGGTAACCAAGGGATTTCAGAAAATGCAAAGGGGGGGGGGGGGATAGATTTAGAAAGATTTTTTTTTCTCAAGTCCTGATGAAAAGCTCCACATTGCAAGAAGATAGATATAAAGACACAAGCTGGCTTGGGGGGGGGGGGGGGGGGGGGAAGTATATGAACTCCTTATAGTTGCATGTAAAATATTTTGCGTCATGGAATATAAAAAAATTACACAAAAGATTTAAAAGAAAGAAAATAGTGACTAATCCTTTGAATCGCTCAATTTCTCACTTATTAAAAAGGATTGAGCATAACAATTGGTGTAAACATGCATTTTATAACACTAGTAGTATTGCGCAATGCGGACATGCAACTAGCAAAACCTATAGAAAAGAAATAAAGGGAGGGGTGACAAGCAATGCTCGATCAAAGATTTTATATTTGAATATTGCTGTGTTACTCTACAGGACTAGGAGAGGACACAAAGGGCCCAATAAAAAAAGTCAACCCTATGTGATGATTATTCACGTGAAACTTCAGTGAAGATACGATTCCTTTGGCAGACAAACACTGGGAAGAATACATTTACAGCACAAAGAATTCAAGGCAGTTGCATACACAAAGTGGCACGACAGCGCGCCGGAGCCCCAACGGTGGCACGACAGCACCAACGGTGGCACGACAGCACGCCAAGACACTCAAGAACACAGTTTTAGATTTTCAAGCAAAGAAAGTGAGTAAATTGTGCTGAATGATAGAACCTTACTTTATCTGTACCAAGAAAAAAAAAAAAGGTGATGGGCCCATTAGTAGCACTGCTACAGTTGTGCGTTCGAGGAGAGGCAAGAAAAAGAATCCAGAGACAACAGGGACCCTCTGACAGCAAGGATCATGTAGAGTAAAGTGGATGTGATAGAGCAGACATTAATGTTCTAGTATACAGGAGTATTTTTGTGGGTAAGGGGGGGGGGGGGAAGGAGGTGGAAACAAAACAACCCTGCAAATAGCTTGAACCACAGACTTTTCTCCATGAATAAGACCAAAAGAAAAACAGCAGATGAAGCTTGCGTGAACTGCACCGAGTGAAGAATGAATCCTGGTAGCGATGCTCTTCACCCCCTCCCTCTCTGCCAGCTCCAGAATGGGCAGGATGAGGAGGAGGGGGCTGGGATAGGAGATGGGGACCCCCCCATGCCACTTTCAGTACTGCCTGGACTTTGAATGCTGGATTAACCACTGCAACGTAATGTCTGAGATGAGGGGAAAGAAAAAAAAAACGAGTCAAAGTATAAAGTAAATATTACAACACCGGCTCCATAACCTCAAACATCCAAAAACAAACAAACTGCTGCGGGCTCACCTATGTTATCTTTTTCTTTACAGGATATAGAGTAACAGCAGATTTCTCGGTCCTGAATGACTGAAAGGTTTCTGTAAAACAAGAGGTAATTATAGTTAGTAACTTTCTAAAGAAGTTACAAAATGACTGAGCTATAGGACCTGCTGGGACAATCGGGCTGGACGCTGGGGTTTCCCCGTCTCCACATCAGCAAAGGACCCTAAACCACACAGTGACCGCAAGTCCGTGTGCGCAGCCACCCCAAACACGATCTATACGTTTGCTGACAATATTCGCAAGCCGTCACGTAGAGTCGCTGTATAAATACCCAGGGAGTTACGTGGTTTTTACAGGATGCTGAAGGGCTCTATGCAACGCTTGATGAAGCAGAAACTAACGAGTCACAAGATTGGTTGTAAATATACTGAGCAAAGAAAGCCAGGGCCCAATTCCACCGTTTAAGCTCATGGGTGAGCTGTAAATTGTAACCGTCCCGATAGTCAATGGCTTCCTGGTTACTGTATATGTGCTCTTCCTATACCTTGTAAGGAAAGTGTAAATTAAAAAAAAAAAAAAAAAAAAAAGCTGCCGAGTCACGAGCACCTCCTCTATTATTGCCCCCGATTACATGGAGCCGCAAACACTTTCCCAGACCCGAGGCCCAGATTTTCAGGAGGCCATTTAGAATACACCCCCACTTCACTGCAGCTGCTCCTTTTAGTTTTGAGAAGTGCTGGCGTTTCTTGGCACCGCAATACTGACACTGCAAGAGATCTCATGTACGCCAACTGGAGAAAGGCACGACGGACTGCCAGTGGGGGGAACAGAGGTCCGACAAAAACCAGAGCCTTTAATGAGCTAAATATATACAGTACCAGGAGGGGCCTAGCAGCCAAAGGAATAAAATAAACACCTGACGTCTGTGTCCGGAACATAATTAGATAATGGAATTAACTATGGATACCAAGAAGCAATGTGCAACATTCCAACAAAGCAGAACAATAGCAGATACAATAGGGGGGAGTTTGAAAAGGCTACAGTGACCCACACCGTAATCATATAAACCATAGTAACAGATAAGCATAGACAACAATATTCATGCATAACACAGACAACACAAAAACCCTGCACATAGCACTTTAGGTACAGGGTGAAGTCAACATAGGAGAGGGCTGGGAAACCACATAAAACATCAGGCCTGCACCTCCCAAATACATTTCTAGCCATGTACCCCAAGTTCACAGAGACTCTCGTCACACTGGCACTACGTGGATAAACCCTGATCTATTGGGCACAGTACTTACAGTTTCTCGATGAGTTGTTTCTCATCCAATGCGTTGTCAAGGTCTTTTTTATTTCCCAACACAAGGACCTAGAACAGAAAAAACTATTTCATACAAATGCACAATGACCACCGTGTCTTCACTCTCCCCCCCCCCCCCGTGTGTGTAGGGCACGATGCATAAGGATCGAATATAGGTTTGCAGAGCAACACGCTGCATGGTTCCTTAAGGAGCGATACCACAAACTGCAACACCTTTGCAACTATTAAAACACTCATCAAACCATCATACGGAACAAAGTGACACGGTGACCGAGCAGACATTTATTGGGCAGTCCTTGTAAGTTAACATTTTCTGTTACATGCGAGTTAAGACAGGACTGGAGACATGTTTAATAAATATATAAAATCGGGAGCCAATCAGTAAACTTTGCAAGTCAGCATAACATAAAAAGCCTGGAACTAAAAAAAAGGAATAGCCTGAGAAATTTAGGAGACGACAGTAGAATTCGGGGCCAGGGGCCAGCAACAATCCCCCCCCCCGATGTTTTGGAACTATAACTCCCATGATGCTCAGCTGCTCATTAGCTTACAGTCGTGTTCAAAATTATTCAACCCCCCACTGAAATTGAGTGTTTTGGCCAGTTTGACATTGATTTTGATCATTCAGTCATCTTGCTTACAATTAAATCAAAGAGGCACGTGTAGGTCAGACAAATATAACATAACATTTATAATGAAATAACCACAAATGTCTTTTCTGTGCTCACATCATTATCAGTTTTATTCAACCCCCAAGTGACATTCAATCTTAGTACTTAGTACAACATCCTTTTACAGTTATAACAGCTTTTAAACGTGAAGCATAGTTTGACACAAGTGTCTTGCAGCGATCTACGGGTATCTTCGCCCATTCGTCATGGGCAAAAGCCTCCAGTTCAGTCACATTCTTAGGCTTGCGCACTGCAACTGCTTTCTTTAAGTCCCACAGAGGTTCTCAAATCGGATTTAAGTCAGGTGACTGCGATGGCCACTCCAAAATGTTCCAGCCTTTAATCTGCAACCATGCTCTAGTGGACTTGGAGGTATGCTTGGGATCATTGTCCTGTTGAAAGGTCCAACGTCTCCCAAGCCTCAGGTTTGTGACGGACTGCATCACATTGTCATCCAATATCTCCTGGTACTGAAGAGAATTCATGGTACCTTGCACACGCTGAAGCTTCCCTGTACCTGCAGAAGCAAAACAGCCCCAAAGCATGATTGACCCCCCGCCATGCTTCACAGTAGGCAAGGTGTTCTTTTCTTCATAGGCCTTGTTCTTCCTCCTCCAAACATAGCGTTGACCCATGGGCCCAAACAGTTCTAATTTTGTTTCATCAGTCCACAGAACACTATCCCAAAACTTCTGTGGTTTGTCCACATGACTTTTGGCATACTGCAGTCGACTCTTATTCTTTGGAGACAGCAAGTGGGCGCGCCTGGGAGTTCTGCGCCGTATTGTCTGAGCTGAAACTTCAGTACCCACATCTGACAAATCTTTTCTCAGTTCCTCAGCAGTCACACGGGGACTTTTCTCCACTCTACGCTTCAGGTAGCGCACAGCAGTCGAAGTCAGCAACTTCTTTCTGCCACGACCAGGTAGCGTTTCAACAGTGCCCTTTGCCTTGAATTTGCGAATGATGCTTCCTATGGTCTCTCTTGGTATGTTTAACATCTTTGCAATCTTCTTATAGCCATTGCCCTTCCTGTGAAGAGTAATCACCTCTTCTCTTGTCTTCCTGGACCATTCTCTTGACTTCACCATGTTTGTAACCACACCAGTAAATGTCTAGAAGGAGCTGAGTATCACAGTCATTTTAAAGCTGCCTAATTGGTGCTTATTATGCTTTATTGCTGCTCCGTGACATCCACAGGTGTTTTCAATACCTGATTGAAAACACTTGAATGAACCTCTGTTCTTCAGAGTGGTAGTCTTTAAGGGGTTGAATAATTGTGTCAATGAAGAATTCACAAAAGAAACATTTACTACTGTATTACAAAACCAATTGATGTCATTTTAGTTGCATATGGTTCTTTAAAAAGTCCTTGTAGGATTTCATTCTGAATACAATTACAAATGTACACTAAATTCCCTAAAACCCTTTACAGCATTGGGGGTTGAATAATTTTGAACACAACTGTATGTGAGCCTCATGGGAATGGTTTCAAAACATCTGGAGAGCGAAGGTTGCCAACCCCTGGTCTAGTCACATGTGGCTACCCAGCCACAGCTTCTCATATCCAAAAGACTAAGGATTAGAAGGTATATTTCGAGCACACATTGGTCTCCTTCACTTGTGTGATTAAGCAGGTCTAGAACAAAAACAAAAAAACACATTAAGCATCCACACAAAAATATATGCAGCTGGGTTCTCCTTATTCTCACTTTGGTAAAAATGAAATATTTTTTTTACTTCTAGCCACAGTCCACATGCAATCACTGAGGAGAGATGCAATTGTGGCCCAAGGAAAGAATACAATAAAGGGAAGGTGCAACCTGATAGTATAGTGACCAAAAGAAATAGTAATACTGTAAATCTCAAGTCGCAGTAGGAGGAAGCAGGGGGTAACCTCAATATATTTGGCAAAAACAAGACCTGGGAGTAGATCTTTATGAGGAAAGAGTTAAAACAGAACTTAAAATGTAAATGTTAAAAACCAATAGCCTAGAAGAATTTTTTTTTTTGAATCAAATAGGACAAAAAGGTTGCTCTAGTGCGACAGCCTTCAAAACACAAAAACATACAACATACGTAAAAATAAATTGCCTCTTACTACCTTGGCACCTAGTGAAGTGTACGCTGGGAACAGGCAGAAATCCAGAATGATAATCCTATGCAAGTGTGGACGCAACGTCCAAAGAAAAATACTCCCCATTCCTGGTAGCAGGAATTAACCTCTTCATGTAATGCTCGTATAGAATGTATCCCGGGTAGAGGTGCACTATGTAACTGGCGTATGTACATGTATCAATAAATACACACATTAACCTCTTAACTGCTGCTAATCAATAAGTAGCGAAGATAGATAGATAGATAGATAGATAGATAGATAGATAGATAGATAGATAGATAGATAGATAGATAGATAGATAGATAGATAGATAGATAGATAGATAGATAGATAGATAGATAGATAGATAGATAGATAGATAGATATCCCATATGTAGACCGGGGCCAAGGGGCTATGAAAACGACCCATGGGCCTCGACCAATGGGGTTAATGCAGTATAACAATGGATGGAAGCGCGATGCACCAGCAGGGCCACTTTTGCTCCTGAAGGGTCTACTAAAAAGGCCCGCTTCAGATGGTCTGGATCAGAGCTGCAGGGAGCAGTGACTCAGCTTCTAGCACGGGCGCACAGCTTCCTATGTGGTTTGCTCAGCATCGACAAGGGGTGACATCACATCCCAGAATCCGACTGCATTAGATTAGAAGAAGTCACACGGCAAGCTGTGTCACCCCGTGCTGGAAGATGCCAGGCTACAGCTCTTTATACGCGTGTTCACAGACTCCAGGAATGAGATCCAAGACCTGCTGTCAAGACCAGAGAAAATAAGAACAGGAATGGGGTATTTGCACAAGTACAAAGTACTCCTGCAACTGGCGGTAGCGACACATCCCTAACGGACGATACAACCTTTATGCTTCTTACAACCCAGCTTTGTGTTTTTCAATTCAATAACATCCCATTGCATACAGCCCTCAGATTACAGACGCACAGGCCCGGTTAGCTTTACCCCTTCAATACCAAAAGTGTAACAAGATCTTGCATTGTAATGCAAAGAGACAGATTTGCATTTAATACCAAACTTGCACATTTTTTAGATGCGGGATTAGTTGCCCCAGAGTGTAATTCAAATTCTCAGATCTCACTCCTATCACCCTGTATTACTGTAAATAATTACAAGGGCCAGTCCTGACACTCACTAACAAAAAGCTTAAACGTCACTGCTGCATTCCAGCAGCCAGGGATTTGGTAGAATAAAGGGAGAGCTGTGGGGTCACTCACTACAGATACAAGGTGTCGCTGTAATTGCCATACACAGGCATTATGCAGCACATACAGATACAAGGTGTTGCTGTAATCGCCATACACAGGCATTATGCAGCACATACAGATACAAGGTGTCGCTGTAATTGCCATACACAGGCATTATGCAGCACATACAGATACAAGGTGTTGCTGTAATTGCCATACACTGGCATTATGCAGCACATACAGATACAAGGTGTTGCTGTAATTGCCATACACAGGCATTATGCAGCACATACAGATACAAGGTGTTGCTGTAATTGCCATACACAGGCATTATGCAGCACATACAGATATTGCATTGCTAATAATCTCATTCGGATCACTACAAATCCCCATAAGCAGGAGATCTCACCACTTATCTGTCTGCAGCACATTTACTGCATTTATGCCGGTATGCTGATAATGCAGACCCCGTATGACATCATGCCAGTTAAGGGACACAATTTAGAGTTTAGAACCTTTCATCCCAGCGGATCCCCCCCCATGCAAAAATAAAAATAAAATTTACATCACATAAATCTCTTAACGTCTCAGAATAACAAGCGCTGAAAATTTGCCGTTTTACCCCATAATTACCTAGGCAGGTTTTTTTTTTTTTGTTGTTTTTTTTTTTAAATTAAAAAAAAAAAAAAAAAAAAAAAACGATATTTTCTTAGACCTCTCATTCGGATATTCGCAGGCAAACTCCAAGAATCCATATGGCAGAGAAAAAAAAAAAAAAAAGTAACCCGTAAAACAAAGGTCCATTTCATTCCTCTGGTTAAAACCATGCAAGTATTTTAAGCTGAAAAACCCCACGGCCGTAAAACCGTTTATTTTTGCTTGTGTTGCAAGTTATGAGCCTCTGATTCTTTCTTGTCAGACACTTACCGGGATCCCGTGCAGCTGCGGCTTCTCCAGCAGGTTGTGCAATTCGTATTTAGACGCTTCCACTTTGTCCAAGTCTGCAGCATCCACCATGTACCTTAACCAGGAGGAAGCAGACGCATGTGATTATCCCCTCCGTCCCCAGACCGAGATGCACTGTACCAAAGTATGGCCCTATTCCCTAGTTTGATCCAATATGGGGGACGCTAAACCTGCACCTGCAGTTTACAGTCGTGGTCCGGGGCAGGTGCTGTCTCAGCACTGCACCCTGGACCGAAGCACTAACACTTCTGCACCGCCATGTTTATCACCTCCTGGAGTGCATAGGACTCCATGGATGGTTGCACTTCTGGGCCACAAGTCTTGAGCATTCGCACAGTGATTGCAGAGTGAGACTGGGAACCATTTGTTCAGTCTCCCCCTGCTCATGGTCAGAAGAAGCGGCGGAGCGGTCACCGTTCGCTGTTGGATTTAAATTGGGGTATTTTTTGGAGGGGGTTAAATGATTTTGCAATTGTAGACTCCTGTAGCGCCAGCTTTTGGCTCCGCGCGTCCCTGTGGTAATTAGCGCCGGTAAGTTTGCGCTCCCATGTTAAGCATAGGATGAGCAAAGTACAGGAAGCTCGTGGGAAAAACCGTTGCGCTTACAGTTTACTTACGGGGTAGTATCAGGAATGTAATGTGGGTTGGCATGCGTTAAAACACACCAATGAGCCAACTAGGGAATAGCGCCCCATATTGGGAAACATACAAAACGATACAGTGAGATACTTCAGTCATGTGACGCAAGACCTAGGTCACCAAGAGGTACGGTAAAGCTTGCCGCGCTGCAGTTGGGCTATTGAACAGAGGGACATTGCATTATTCACAGAGAGTGGGGGGGGGGGGCAACTTAAGAGAAGACCAGCAGAATTTTCTATACCCCCCACCATTTATAAAACTACTCTGCAGGAAATGAGCCGCCTGCACCCTTACCCTGTGCCTGCCGAATGCGCGTCAAGGACAATCAGGCGAGCGCGGAAACATTACTTACACAACAGCATTGACGCCTCTGCAGTAGCGCTCCCACATACTGCGGAACCTGGGCTGACCCCCAATATCCCAAACCTGGACATTAAAAGGGGGAAGAAAAAAAGCGCACGTCAGGAAAATGTAAACATACAAGATAACAGTAACATGGACATACTGAAGATTTATGGTAACAAGTCTCGAAATACACAGCAGATAAACCCTTTAAGAACGTGCGGAGGCTTTAGTTTTATTTATGGGAATTTTTTTTTAAAGTCAGTTATTGTTTATTTTAAGCGAAGGCTGAGCAGGAGCCCAAGCCACCGGCTGCCTCCAGGACCCGGCACAAATGCCACTCGAGATGCTATTAGTGGAATGATGTGTGTATAAAGTGTCTTCTCGTCACCCTTCGGCCAGCGGATTTCTTCTGTCTCTGTCCGGCAGCACACGATGCAGAAACCACTGTGATAAACCTGCACCCATTCTGCTCATAAAAGCTACGACCACCATGAACTCTTAACAGAGACGGGGAGCGCCACCTCTGAATGAGATTATGGGAACATACTCTGTATTGCTGTGGGAAGTCACAGAAGCCTCCTGATTTACCGAGTCACTTCCTGGTCTGGACGGAGCTTCCTGCAAGAGCTGCAACGCCTGTGGGAAATTACAGCAAAGCCAAGAATCTTGTGTTGCTTTAGCACGGGCAGCTTCTGCAGGTATCACTGCAATTCATGATCTACAGAAGTGATAACTGCGTGGCGTCCTTTAATTTTATAGGTGGTTTATGATGTGCGATAGCTCACGCCACTAACTGCAACAGCAAGGAAGAGCCATTTCCTCCGTCAGAGACCGTACATGAGCAGGAGGTTCCTTTCTGGGAGGAACGATAACCACCGCCAGACGTCAAACCAGAATCCATCCAGTGTTCCTCAAAAGGAACATCCCATCTAACATAATTGGATTATAAAGCCCCTCACGTTTCAGCGCTCCAGCCCTGTCCCCCTGCCCTCTGTATTCATTTATACCTGTTTTTCCGCATGTGTTCCTATGCTGCTATTGCCTGGATAGCAGACCAGGATTTAATGGCTTCTTGTCTGATCAGCTCACCTGCCTGTGACGTGTGCTGAGCCCCTCCCTATTTAAAGCAATGGGCCCATATCCCATTGTTCTGTCATTTTGTTCCAGATTGCCTGTATCTGGTCTGCTGTGTATTTCCAGTCTTAGTATATTTTTGGTTCCGTTTTCCTCTGTTGGTCTGTATCTCTTGTCCATGTCTAGTTATTCCTGTATATTCAGTTCTAGTGTTCCGGTTTTCTGTTTTCTGTTATTCGGATTCCCTGGTTTTGACTCTTTGGCCTGGTTGATTTCCCTCCCGGTTCTGGATCCCTGGCATATGAATTTTATACTTTGGTTCTGACTCCTGACTTTTTCCTCTTGACTACGTTCTTGCTTAATCCCGGTCTGTACAGTTTGTGTCTTGCCATCTATATATATTTTATAGACTCTGCACAGCTTTGCGTTATTTTCTATAAGGCAGATCCAGCCAACTCTAAAAAAGGTACTGGTCTTTCAGGCCTTTGCTATACTGTATTCTCTCAGTGCTGTATCTGCATATTGGAGCTTTCCCATGAACCAGGGCCTTACCTTGGAGCATGCCAGGTAGCCCCTTTGTGACAAGACCCCTCAGACAGGATTAACTAAACCTGACCTGCTCTATGATTAACAGTTTTGTTATAGACAGACATTGTTTCAGGTTATGACAGTTTTTATTGTTTGTATTTTGAGGGAATGTATCACTTGGGAGCAAAACATGTGAGTAACAGTATGGAAATGCCGATATGACACGAGGGTGGTGTTTAGACACTTCAAAATTAAATAAAATCACAATAAGCTAAGGTACAGCCCGAACCTCACTACGCCTCAAGCTCATTATCCAGTGAATGGCCATGCTGCTCTAGTTATGGAAACAAAGCACTTATTTTTTTAGGCATGAGGCCTATTCATTAAAAATAAAAGGAAACCGGGGAAAAAAAAAAAAAAAAAAAAAAAAGTCTGTTTTCAAGCAGCAGATGCTGCGCGTGCATTCTTTGAACGGCACCGCTAAAAACCAGCTCATACAACATACCATAAACGCACCACACACTTTAATAGAGCTTCAGCATTTTAAAAAACACCTGACATTGCAGAAGATGCGTTAATGTATCCTATTCTGACAGGTCCTCCTTCCCAACCTGATTGCTGCTCTGACAAGTTTAACCCTTCTCCTGGGACTCTCTGCAGAACAAATGACATCAGGGACAGGACGACCGCAAAACCAGGAGGGTGGACATCAATGTTAGAGCCTGGATAATAATTGTGACAGGTTGAGAACCCCTTATCTGGAATGTCCGGGTCCCCAAGCTACCTAGCTAGGATTCCATTAATTGGGGGGGGGGGAGCCTTAACATATTGTGCAGAGCAGCATAGCATATCTATCCCGGTGTCTCCGTGCAGCATGTCACACAATGGAGCAGCACAGAGTCTCCTAGTGTGTTCCTCGCTGTGTTGCAGTCCTTACAGGGGCACCAGAAGGCAGGAGGACCACTGCAGAGCATCAGCAAGGCGAGGATTTATTAAATCTGGAATTATGTTTATATAAACACACCGGGTTCATTTCATAAACTTAGAGTTTTTCAGGTTATCAGTGCACACCTATCTAGAATATTACAACATGTAACAAGTTATAGAAAAAGGTGACCGTGGTTAAAAAAAAAAAAAAAAAAAACACTTACTTTGATGGTAACATTTCCTTTCGTTACTTTTCGCATGTTGAAGCCGACCGTAGGGATCATGTCCTCCGTAAACTGCCCGGACTGCAGGGGAAGATATATACGAACATATAAAAATCAATCGAAACACTGATGTAACCCACAGACCATCTGAACATGCGGCGAGGTCATCTCTAAACTAGAAGCCAGGAACAGTTATGCCCATAGATTTTTCATAGGAGAAATAAAAGGGTTTAAGATCATTTTTAAGGCTCCCAGTCATCTGAAGGTTGCATCGGTGCAGGCTATAACTAAAACGGTCAAGAGCAGAGCATACCAGTAATACCCTCCACCAGGGTTGTCAGATCAGCCATTTTTCCTAGACATTACAATTTCATGCAGAAAGGGAGTGCTGCCCTGAAACATGTAGAATTCATAAGCGGAAGGAAATCAAGGCACGTCACCTGGGGATCCTTTTTTATTTCTTGCAGCATATGAATTATACATACTGCAGGGTGGCATTTGTTTATGCACTGCCCCTCAACATGAGGAAATTATATGCGTCCAGGAAAACATTGCTGATCTGGCGGCCCCATCTCCACCACAGGATATCTCAGGGACTCATACGCCATTACTGTGGGACAGCAGACAATGGCCGTCTTTGGCCGGTCTGAACCAGCTACAATGAAAGCCACCTTTGATCATAAACTCATTTAACCACAGCATTTACTCCGTGAACGATAATATCCAGGTAAGATTTCAAGGCTAAAATATCCAGATTAGAAAGCAACCAACCGTGATAATTACCGAATTAAAAAATGGATTTCCCAGGTTTAGGCCTGCATGAACACTAGGGCTGAAACAACTAAAAAAAAAAAAAATCAATGTAATTGACAACGAAAGTTCATTATCGATTGGTGTACAACACACACGTGTTAGAATCAGACTGAGTTTAACCTTAAACCTCAGACTCGGCTTGGGACCTGAATGAAGTCGCACCGCTGCGTTATTCTGTATGTTTTTCTAGGGTTATGGCAGACATAACCAGTTTGTTTTTATTCAGTTTAAAACAGTAGCCGTTCTATAATGCAAACCCTGGAATACTGCCACTGGGTGTGGGCGCTGTACTCCTGGTACTTTATCCTTACTTGGAGCTGGAGTCCTGTGCCACCACTGTAACCTCCCTGCCTCCCACTCTTTGGTCTGTAGCTGCCATTCTCTCCCCGCAAACTCCCTCCCACTCGCAGGTCCAGTCTCTTGCCCAAACGCACTCTCTTCCACCTGCAGACCCTCCTGCTCCGTTTGTTCATGAAACATTTTTAGGGAAACTCCAAACACCCTGACAACTTTAGCTTATTAAAGTGGGCAGGTGCAGTGATCTCCTTCTCACCCTGTTTTTGTGCCGAAATCATCATGTCTGCGTGCTTGTAGCAGAGTTCATTTGGGGAGAAACCAGACATGGGCTTGAGCTGTCCAAACTGTATCAATACATCAGTCCGAACAGACGCTCGCATACCTCATGTGTGAAAAGTACACAACCTACAGAAGTAGGTACCCAAGTTGTGTACACTGCGCAAACTGCTTACGAGAGGAGGGGGTGGGGGAGAAAAAAAAAAAAAAAAAAGGGGAACACGAACACACAGGTCAATTTTGGAGTTACTTTATTTTCCATTTTACGGCAATTTAAACCACGAGATTATCAAAAAACAGAAGCAACACACGATTCCTCCCAAAACACCTAAACACAAACAGTCAAACTGTAAACATATCTTCTTGATGGTGAAAGACATTATCTATGAAGACAGGATGCTGGGTTAACCCTTTGAGTGTTACCATCACAGCCATGGCCCATAGTCTGTGCGTTGGATGCTGGCATCCACATTTCTCCAGGGCAACAAAGTATGACTTTAGCACAGGCAAGGTGGCGGTTTACTGTGCCAGCTAGTGTGTTAACAGCTGGAGGGAGGGGGGGGCGCCTTCCACTGTAATGGTGAACACCGGCTACCCACAGAAAAAAAAAAAAAAACACGACACCGGCTGGCGAAGTTCCAGCAAGCAACAGTACCACCGTTCTGTAGAATAAGTAAAGTGCGGCTAGTCCCCATGGGCCGTTGTTTCAGTTTGCCCTGAACGAGAAGCAAAAATATGATTTTAATTTAACGCAGCAGCTGTGTACGGATTAATTATACGTGGACCTACGCAACAAGGTTAAACCGCTTTCCAAAATACCAACCTGTGCCATGGCCGGTAGCTACAGAAGCTTAACCTGGCACCATATTTCCTTCTTTTCACCTTTATTTATAGGGTCAGTCACATGACTATCTTCCCAACACCTTAAATCCATAGCAAGGATTCGATCCAATTTCTCCTATATTATTCGTGGTCATACAAAAATCGGTTTTAAAATAGATTAGGATTCTTGTGATCTCTGGTCTTAAAATTCAATAAAAAACATTTGAATGTAAAAGCGGCACAGTGAATTATGTCCACATTTGCTCTCGACATGAGAAATTAGTGTGTTATTGCAGTGGCATTGTTGACTTTACATTTCAGACGGACAAATTTTGCTGCTTTAGCAGGAAAAAATAAATAAATATACACAACTACTTGTTTTGTCATACATTACACGGTCATGGGTATAATTTTATAGTCCAGACTCTGGCGCTTGAGGTAGCACCTAAACTATATCTTATGGGGGTAGAAACAAGAAACACAGGGGTCCAAAGGACTGCTTCAACCAATAAATACTACCCCGTAGATACTTGAGTATAGCACGACCCGAACATAACGCGATGGATAGAGATTTATTATGGAAATGAGAGAATACTCAAGAGTCGACTAACACAAGGAACAAGCTTTTTACTGTACCGGTAAACAATTAAAATCCTTCCAGGTTCTCTTAACACAGTCAGGCTCCCCCTCAGGTCAGGGTGTCTGCTCTAGAATGATTGCAGTTGTTACAAAGTATGAAGCCACCGATCTTTACTAGCAATTAGATGGCCGGCGGAGGTGAGCGAGGTTAATGATTGGTCGTGATGGATCCCACCTCTCCTGAATCCAGGAGTTCCTGAAGTGTTTGCAAGCATCGGGGGGCCCGCATTCACTTAAGCGAGACTACCGGAACTTCCAGGAGACTTGGGATCCAGAGTTAAGCGAAGTTTTTTGTGGGGGGTTTTTCCATGCAATGCAGATGTCTCAAATACAACGCGACCCCTGCAATTTTAAAGGTAAATTTTTGTCACCAAAATCTATCGGTATACTCGAGTATACAGTCCTTTTCTGGATTTAAGAGGGTGTGACTGAGGTCAATATGTCTGATCGTTTTCCTGAATTGGCTAGCCCCTCCATCAGCTAATCTGGGGTGCGGTGGGGCTCTATGGTTAATGCGGGTTACAAAATCTTTCCAACAGGTCATAGCTACACTTACACTCAACTCCCTGTTAAACAGAGGGGGGGGGGGGGGAATAGCAAAAAGTATATGTTTGTTGCACTGGACCAGAACACAGATCTGATCTTTCGTCTGCTGGCCCCAACCAGAGGTGATCGCTTGGGGGGGGGGGGTGATCACAAATCAGGTCGGCAGGTAATTTTGTTATTGCAGGATGCCTTGATGGCGAGGCATCCCTGCAACAACATTGGAACAGCTGGAAGTGATACAAATTGCTTCCATCGCTCTATTTCACTGCCGGGTTGCCGTTCTGTTTAAGGCTAGCGTCAGACGAACGCAGTGATCACGTCCGTGTCGCCGCACAGTTTAACGTCTGTCGTAGCATTGGTTTGTGATCAATAGAGACCAACACACGGAGTATGTGCGCACTGAAGTGCACACACACCAGGTAGGTGACAATGAACGCCATTTAGGCAGCAACGTAAAAGCGTATGACGGACGCCCAGAGTGCGCCACATCCGCGTAGCAGCCTGTGTGCCGACACAACGTCAGACGCAGCGCATTTGCAACGTCCATCATGTTGACGCTCAGGTTTTTTGATCTGGCTGACTGTACCTGTCTTTAAATTTTAATAAATTTTGATTCCCCTATTTCTACATCTGTGTATCTACAGTATCTTCCGTCAGTACGTATGTTATGCATGCACGCACGCAGAGTGCGCTCAGACTGCGTTTATCTGACATTAGCCTACACCAGAAATTAAATCGCTCCTGGGGAAGCGATCACAAAACGGCCCCAGCAGTGAAGATCCCGGTCACAGGATGCCTGGATGTCCAGGTATCTCTGCAATAGTAGAAATCGAGTGGCTGGAAGCGATAGCGACCACTCCCAACACTATACGTCACTGGTCATCAAGGGGATTTTTTTCCCATGACGAATATAGCCCGTCATCACAAAGGCGTTAAAGACCAGTTGGGTGCAATTTATGAGGTTCTACATGAGCTGGATGAAGTCCAGGCCCAAATCTGAACAGCCTATGGGCTTCTTAGATGATTTTGACTGCGCCTTTGGTCTAGGCCAGGTCAATTGGGAATGAAGATGGTTTGAGGACACAGACACGCACCTTACAACATGGTCAGGTATCCCAGAGTTTTGTTTCTTCCTGGGGAATTCACGTGTCGAGCCAAGAATTGCTCTGGACCCCGTTGTACTAGGTAAACACGCGACTCTACAATTGTTTGTTATCCCTTCGGGATAAAATGAGGGATTGAAGGATAATGTGGGCCATACCGATCAATAATGAAGATAAACGACACACAATATGAATGGTTAAATGTAGCCGAGTATGTAAGTGTCGTTTCTCATCTCTGTAAATGCATAAGTTGCCTTTTTCATGGCCTTGATTTTCACACAACAGACCACTTCTACAAAGCCCAGAACTAGGTTACTTTCCTAAACAAACCAAAAGGTAAGTCTTGCAGAAATTTTATGGAATTTTTTTTCAAGAAATTAAACACGCTTTTCGTGATGTTGTACCGGCTGGGTGGAGTGGAGGTAACATCACTGCTCTGCGTTGAGAGAGCCTGTGGAGACATGGGTTCGATCCCAGCGAGAGCACCTCTCCAGTAAGTGTCCTTGGGCAAGACACCTAAGGCCCCGTTCACACTGTGCGATTTATCGCACGGATTTTGCTGCAAAATCCGCACGATGTCGCGCTGTGTAGCTTCTCCAATGGAGCTGTTCACATCTTGCCGCGCGACGTCGCGGTAGCATGTCGCTGGTTCGTGACACTTTTTTTTTTGCGATTTGCAATTTCCATTGGTGGTGTTATGCAAAATTGCGACAGTGTCACGCAACGTCGCAAATATAAAAATCGCACGGAAAAACGAGCGATTCTGAAATCCCACAGTGTGAACGGAGCCTAACGGTACATACTCACCACCCAGGACATACTTGAAAACGAGAGAAATCTCAATGTATCCTTCCTGCTAAAATCCTTTCTCAAAATGTGCAAAATTGTAGTTTGTGGATGCAGTACACACCGCATCACAGGTATATCGTAACATGAATAAACAATACAGCCCTGAAGCAGTATTGTAGAAACTACTGAGCGTGTGTCATGCCGATGGTCTCCAGCTGAGAGATCTCGAAATATAAAGACCTTGATCGACCTAAGGCTGAACACTAAAGGGTTGAACAAGACCACAGCGGTGGCAGGGTAACTCCCATCACACAGAAGATGTGGGAGCCAGGGTTAAAATTCTAGAAGCCAGCGGCTGCATGAATATCCAGCTCAGGCTTGACTGATACCCTGAGGTAGTTTGCTTTCCACGAATATATTCTTTAGTGTAGCAGGCTTGGATTATTAAGCTTATAGTTGCAGCATGCCAAGGTTTCTAAGCTCTGAGCCGTGCAACGATCAACCTCCTTGTAACATCTGCCCTATAACCGCCCAAAAATAGAAAACCCAGAACTAATCAATTCAGTTATTCCAACCGCATGACTTCATTAAAGAAAAAAGAAAAAAAACGCGCTTTGGGAGGTTTGATTTTTTTAAATTCGTTAATGTTGCAAATACCAAGCTTTCCCTTTAAAAACAGAATATAAACATTAACGGGAAAATGGAAAATGTCCAGTGTGGGTACGACACATGGTACAAAGTAATTGGGGGAGGGGGGAAGCAGTATTAAACCCATGGGTGCCTCATTTCACGGTGGTTAAAAGTCAGACGCTAATGGAAAAATTGAGCACGAGCCGTTAACCATTAGTGTCTTACCTTTACTGTCCATATTCCAACCAAGATGTCATGGTCGGCTGGAGACGTTACGCAGTTTGTGGAGCAGTGAAATTACCGTCTGGCGCTGCTGAAAGTGGATGTGTGCGCAGCTAACGCCAATTAAACCCCTGGTGTAAACTTAACCAGAGCCAACAGCTCCATAGACCATTTCTTCATGACTTGTGAGTCCCGTGTTAAGTATAGGAGACGCCGAGTACAGTAAGGAATGCAAGCCGCGAGATGCCAAGGTCGGAATGTCTCCCTTAGCGGCGCAGCTGAATAGAAGGTGATAAAGAAAAAAATAAAAGCTGGCTGAGAATGTCTGCTGTTAAGCCAAGCGTTTGAGACGCACAACATGACGAAGACCTTGGCGCAGGGCCCTGTGATTGCGCTGCCTAACCGTGAGTGCGACTGCATGTGCAAACTTCAGACTAATGAACCTTCGGCTTTGTGTATTTAAGACGCTCTCATTAAAGGATTGTGAAAGTCTGAGCAGCAGGCGGAGGGCGAGTTGGGAAACAGCACAGTAATTGCGCAACAAGTGTCTAAACTTATGACCATCGCTCTGACACCGAGAGCGCAATAAAAAAATACAACGCACGATTCAAATAGCTGGCCGGCAGAGGGCACACACCATCTGCAAGCAGGTCTGGGGCGAGGACCGTCTAAAGGCAGGCCTGGGGTGTTGAGTCTAATGACCGGTTGGGGAGGGAGAAACAATAACAGGCAGACAGATCGGGGGGCATGCAGGCAGACAGATCGGGGGGTGAAGGGTCAGAGTCTTAGAATACAGGTAGAGAAGAGAAGTGTCAGATCGGATGGGGACACACAATTTGGCCAAGGAAGGAGGTGGAGGGGAAGTGAGGGCGCAGCGCAGCCAGGTCAAGGAGGGGGGGGGGAAGGCGAGGGTGCAGCACGGTCAAGGGGGAGGAGGGGGAGGCGAGGGCGCAGCCAGGTCAAGGGGGAGGAGGGGGGAGGCGAGGCGCAGCCAGGTCAAGGGGGAGGAGGGGGGAGGCGAGGGCGCAGCCAGGTCAAGGGGGAGGAGGGGGGAGGCGAGGGCGCAGCCAGGTCAAGGGGGAGGAGGGGGAGGCGAGGGCGCAGCCAGGTCAAGGGGGAGGAGGGGGGAGGCGAGGGCGCAGCCAGGTCAAGGGGGAGGAGGGGGAGGCGAGGGCGCAGCCAGGTCAAGGGGGAGGAGGGGGAGGCGAGGGCAGCCAGGTCAAGGGGGAGGAGGGGGAGGCGAGGGCGCAGCCAGGTCAAGGGGGAGGAGGGGGGGGCGAGGGCGCAGCCAGGTCAAGGGGGAAGGGGGGAGGCAGAGGGGCAGCAGGTCAAGGGGGAGGAGGGGGCGAGGCGCAGCCAGGTCAAGGGGGAGGGGGGGAGAGGGCGCAGCCAGGTCAAGGGGGAGGGGGGCGAGGGCGCAGCGCAGCCAGGTCAAGGAGGAGGGGGGGCGAGGCGCAGCGCAGCCAGGTCAAGGAGGAGGGGGGGCGAGGGCGCAGCGCAGCCAGGTCAAGGAGGAGGGGGGGCGAGGGCGCAGCGCAGCCAGGTCAAGGAGGAGGGGGGGCGAGGGCGCAGCGCAGCCAGGTCAAGGAGGAGGGGGGGCGAGGGCGCAGCGCAGCCAGGTCAAGGAGGAGGGGGGCGAGGGCGCAGCGCAGCCAGGTCAAGGAGGAGGGGGGGCGAGGGCGCAGCGCAGCCAGGTCAAGGAGGAGGGGGCGAGGGCGCAGCGCAGCCAGGTCAAGGAGGAGGGGGGCGAGGGCGCAGCGCAGCCAGGTCAAGGAGGAGGGGGGGCGAGGGCGCAGCGCAGCCAGGTCAAGGAGGAGGGGGCGCGAGGGCGCAGCCAGGTCAAGGAGGAGGGGGGGGCGAGGGCGCAGCGCAGCCAGGTCAAGGAGGAGGGGGGGGCGAGGGCGCAGCGCAGCCAGGTCAAGGAGGAGGGGGGGCGAGGGCGCAGCGCAGCCAGGTCAAGGAGGAGGGGGGGGCGAGGGCGCAGCGCAGCCAGGTCAAGGAGGAGGGGGGGCGAGGGCGCAGCGCAGCCAGGTCAAGGAGGAGGGGGGCGAGGGCGCAGCGCAGCCAGGTCAAGGAGGAGGGGGGGCGAGGGCGCAGCGCAGCCAGGTCAAGGAGGAGGGGGGCGAGGGCGCAGCGCAGCCAGGTCAAGGAGGAGGAGGGGGGCGAGGGCGCAGCGCAGCCAGGTCAAGGAGGAGGGGGGGCGAGGGCGCAGCGCAGCCAGGTCAAGAGGAGGGGGGGCGAGGCGCAGCGCAGCCAGGTCAAGGAGGAGGGGGGGCGAGGGCGCAGCGCAGCCAGGTCAAGGAGGAGGGGGGCGAGGGCGCAGCGCAGCCAGGTCAAGGAGGAGGGGGGGCGAGGGCGCAGCGCAGCCAGGTCAAGGAGGAGGGGGGCGAGGGGCAGCGCAGCCAGGTCAAGGAGGAGGGGGGGCGAGGGCGCAGCGCAGCCAGGTCAAGGAGGGGGGGGGCGAGGGCGCAGCGCAGCCAGGTCAAGGAGGAGGGGGGCGAGGGCGCAGCGCAGCCAGGTCAAGGAGGAGGGGGGCGAGCGGGCGCAGCGCAGCCAGGTCAAGGAGGAGGGGGGGCGAGGGCGCAGCGCAGCGCAGCCAGGTCAAGGAGGAGGGGGGGCGAGGGCGCAGCGCAGCCAGGTCAAGGAGGAGGGGGGGCGAGGGCGCAGCGCAGCCAGGTTCCTGTGAATCCTCAGCTGTTAAAGACTACATTTCCCCTGATGCTCTGCGACCCGCTCCACGCCGCCGGAGAGCCTGGCCGCTGCTTGCGCTGGGCATTGCAGGAGCCGGTGGGCGCCTCAGGGCCTGCTCTTACCGCTATGACGTTGACGAAGGTGGTCTTCCCGGAATACTGCAGCCCCACCAGGGTGAGCTCCATCTCCTCCCTCCAGAAGAGGGACTTGAACCAGTCCAGCAGCTTGTTGAGGAGGCTCAGCATGGCGGGGGCGGTGGGAGACAGTGCAGTGGCCTCTTCTCGTCCCGCAGCTCCTCTCTCTCACACCGCGCCGGCCACAGGCGCTGGTCATATGACAGTCGTGACGTCACGGGGCCGCCGCACCGGCTATAGCACGGGGAGTCACATGACGCCAGTCAGCCACTGAGTCACATGATGCGGGTCACGTGACTGACTGGGCGCTGCTGCTACTAGGTAGGGGACTGCTGTGCTGCAGTGACTCACTCTCCCCTCCCCCAACCCAGGGCTGAGGCAGCCGCTGACAAAGAACTACAACTCCCTTGACGCTCTGCCTGCTTTGTGGCTTGCAAAGCATTATGGGTGTCGAGATTCTTGGAAAGTCGATTGTTTTACGCCCATGCAGAGTTTTGGACAGGGCTGAGCACACTGCGGCCAATCATGGCTGCCCAGGGGGAGATAGAGCTTCTTCTCCACCCCCCCCCCCCACCGCGCTTCCTTTCTGAGGTCGTCTATTCACAAACCACCAAAATTGACCGCCGTTTCGGTGCTTTGCTTTTCTTCATATTTCATCTCTCTCCGCCGAATCTATTTCGTGGAAAATTCGGTCAATTCGCTATTTATGGGATGTTCACCGAATTTTTCCAGAAATGGAGTCGCCAAAGAAGTTATTTGATGTCGGCGCTAGGTGCCGAATTGAGCCAAAATTTCCTCGCCGAATTCCACCGAAGTGAATAAAAAAAAAGGATGTGCCCTATTCTCCTAACAGGAGCTTAAATCAATAAAAATGGAGTAAAAAAAACGCGTCTAAATAATAAAAGATATAAGGGCTTATTCAGAGAGCATTTCGGTGCTCTCCCGTTCGCCGCACTTTGGGCAGTTAAATTTGCAGAGTCTACGTTGAATTCAGCATTCACTACAGGTTTCCCGAAGTGCGGTGAATCGACCCGCCGAACGCATTTTCAAACAGCAGAACGATCCGAAAAAATGCATAATCGATCACGTAACCCGACGAAAAATCAGAGTGCCGAATCGATCCGAAAAAAGCGGACCAGCCGCCGAACAGGGGTTAAAAAAAAAACACTGCAACTTTTAAAAGGCGTTTAAAAAAAAAAAAAAACTACGGCTTGAAAACGCCTGGGAATAATACACAAGGTCCTATAAATAACAATAAAACGGTCTGTTACAGGAAAAAAAAATCGCAGAAAAATGCTTATTAAAATAAATAAATAGACTTTTTGCTGCAAATGAAAAGAATGAGCAGTTTCAATAAATATTTAATAAAAACGGGGGGAATTTTTAACATTGAAACCTATGGGATTCGCCTGATTAAACCTGCCGAATGAAACCACAGAACATCAGGGCATTTCACTGACATTTCTCTGCTGTTCGGCGTCTGTGAATAGATTAACCATTGCTTCTTAATGGGGGATTTCACTGCCGTCAAGCAGGCGGCGTATTTCGCTGGTAATTCGCCAATAATTAAAAAAAAATTTTGAGAAAGGATTTTACCAGGAAGGATACATTAAGATTTCTCTGATGTTACCTCTACTCCACCCAGCCGGTACAATTGGCGAATCGCCAGCTTTCTGAGTAGCCGAATGGCCACGAAATTGCACCATAACGATAAATTCACCGTTCGATGCAATTCGGTGCTCTCTGAATAAACCCTATAATAAATACTGAAACTATCTTCTCGCTCCATGTGCCAGATCCCGCTTCTCCGACGGAGTAGATCCGATGCTGAAGTCTTCCTTGCTCCAGAGATGCTATGGAGAAGTGTGGATTAGCTCCCAGACCACCCAGTCACTGGTCGAGACACAGTGTAGGGTGGAAAGAATGGATCATTATAATGAAAATCTGTACAGCCTCTTATAGAACACAGAATCTGATAATCACACACTCCCGCTCGCACATCCTGCCCTCCCCAAACATCCCGGCGACACAAGCCGAGCACCAGCCATAGCCCATTCTGGTTTTGCTGCTCTCAGCCATAGCCCATTCTGGTGTTGCTTCCCCCAGCCATAACCCATTCTGGCGCCACTGCCTCCAGCCATAGCCCATTCTGTTGTTGCTGCCCCAGCCATAGCCCATTCTGGTGCCGCTGGCTCCAGCTATAGCCAATTCTGGCGCCCATGGGCACGATTACACTCCTCAATGGGGCTCCCCCTAAGTAATCACCCCAGCACAGGCTCCACTTGTGACAAGTCAACAACGAGCAACAGCACACATAGTCTTTGGCCGACCCAGAGCTCCAGGAGGCCGTGGCTAAAAGTCGGCTAGGTGCGACCCAGAGTTCTGGGGTGCATAGGGGTCGTCGTGCAGGCAGCAAGGTATGGGGTGTGACAGTCCTTTGCAAGACCGTTTACACAGTTCAAACAATATAATACACATAAAGCTCCAAATGATGGCCATGCCGTCACACTCCTGACCGCGTCGCATGTGCTTTACTTACCAGCAATAGATTTTTATATGCTGCTCCTCAACCTATGGCCCTGGTCAAAGGATGGCGCTATGATAATGTCTCCAGATGTTATACGTAACGTCTCCTGTACTTATCGTAACACCCGGAATCCCTATTCCGCTCTTGGCGCCAGCAGGTGGGATGTGGAGAGGGAGGCGAATGGCAGCAGCAAGAGAGTAGATGTGCAAATGCACCCATGCATTCACACGCACCTGCCCATCATGTGTATATCCTTACATAAAGGGACGCTTTGATCTGAAAACGGGTAGGGGGCATGGAGAGGCATTGGCACACATCCTGTGCAGTGCTGATCATAACAAAGGAAGGCCGTCACAGAAGAAGCTGAATGAGGGAACCCTCTGCTTTTGACGGTTCTGTTGACGTGGCAGGACAATTAGGGGTCTGGGGGTTCACTCTGCTCATCGTGAAGATTAACAGTGTTAGTTTGGTCATGGCGGCAGAGTCTCTTTTTAGTTGATAATCCTATATATCTCCATCCTCCTGGGTTGAGTGTGGCCTATGTTCCAAAATTGACGATATCATATGTATGGCCATTCTAAGTCAAGTGTTTCGCCGCGGGGCCCCCATTATCCACCTTTATCATGACAGTCTGGCAAGTCTGCCTTCCCGGAAGTTGGGGAGTGTATTTGCCAGCGCACATCTTGTCTACAGAGAGGTGTGTGCTCCAAGGACGGCTGACTACCACCACTACATACCCTGACTTCCATGACCCCACCTGAGCCATGGGACCCTCATGACCACCCTTTCGTCTTGAATGTGGATTCATTCTTTCGTTTAGCTGGGCCTAGGACCTGTGCCTGCTCCATACTCCCTCCCCCATCAGCGTGGCCCTGCTCGTATGTCATAGAACATCTGCAATTCCATGTGACATTTCTCCTCATGCCATGATCCATTACACATGTTCAAGTCCTGTCAAACGCTCGACTCGGAAGCTACAAAAAATGTCCTCATTGAAAAATATCTCACTTTTGCTATGACAGATGAGATCGCAAACTGCTGCTTCTCAGGGTTCTAAACTATTGCATAAAAATGCAGTTATTTAAAAAAATTAAAAGTGCAGCTAAAAATTTATTAACAATGCAAACATCTCAAATTTTAAAAATCGATTTATTATCAATGCAACTATTAAAAAAATATAAAAAATGCAATTAAAATGTGATTAATTGAAAATCCAACAATGAAGGCTAGGGTCAGACGCACGCAGTGCGAACGCGCGTGCAGCCACACTTTATCACGGCCATAGTAGCAGAAAATAACGGGCAATGACTGGCAACGTACGAAGTACGGCCGCACGAAAGTGCGGCCGTGCAACGCAAGTGGCACGCATACGCAAATGCGACCATTAAAAAATTGTTGTAAGTGCAATTAAATATTGCAGTTTTAAAAATATATATAAAAAAACGATTAAATAAAAATGAAATTAAATAAAACAGTTTAAAAACACAATTAAAAATTAATTAGAAATGCAATTATAAAAAATAAATATTGTGAGTATTCATTTCAGATTGATTTATGAAGTGCGGGTGTGATTCCCGTGATGTAAGTGATGATGCACATCATGCAACACTAGGTACATGGCTTTGCGGTGAGTAAACTGTTTACCTTTTCTAGAATTACTGTATTTTCTTCCTTCTCGTTACTCTTTGCAGTAATTAACACCTGGTTCATCGGGTGTGTATATTACTCCTGGTAAACACACGCACACGCCCTCTTTAATGTGTAGCGCAATCCGAGTAAATTCTGCTTTTCATCAACGTGTAATGTTACAGTTTATTTTATGTTATAATTATTATAAAGCATCATTCGCCGGGATTCGTCCCTATTACCGTCATTATCCTGTGATGTGCTAACTATCAGAGTCAAAAACATTTTGTTCCACAACCAAACAAGTGGATCCGAGGGCGTCTGTCTGTCTTTCAGGTGCGGGATATTTTGGTGACTTTTTTTTAGACTTCCGTTTTTATACTGTAAGTCAGGGGTGGGCAAATTGCATCTGGCTATAATTAGTCCTGGGGGCATGTGTCTGGCTACAATTAGTTCTCGGGGCAAGTGTCTGGCTATAATTAGTTCTGGGGGCAAGTGCCTGGCTATAATTAATTCTGGGGGCAAGTGTCTGGCTATAATTAGTTCTGGGGGCAAGTGTCTGGCTGTAATTAGTTCTGGGGGCAAGTGTCTGGCTATAATTAATTCTGGGGGCATGTTTCTGGCTATAATTAGTTCTGGGGGCAAGTGTCTGGCTGTAATTAGTTCTGGGGGCAAGTGTCTGGCTATAATTAATTCTGGGGGCATGTTTCTGGCTATAATTAGTTCTGGGGGCAAGTGTCTGGCTATAATTAATTCTGGGGCAAGTGTCTGGCTATAATTAGTTCTGGGGGCAAGTGTCTGGCTGTAATTAGTTCTGGGGGCAAGTGTCTGGCTATAATTAATTCTGGGGCAAGTGTCTGGCTATAATTAGTTCTGGGGGCAAGTGTCTGGCTGTAATTAGTTCTGGGGGCAAGTGTCTGGCTATAATTAATTCTGGGGGCATGTTTCTGGCTATAATTAGTTCTGGGGGCAAGTGTCTGGCTGTAATTAGTTCTGGGGGCAAGTGTCTGGCTATAATTAATTCTGGGGGCAAGTGTCTGGCTATAATTAATTCTGGGGGCAAGTGTCTGGCTATAATTAATTCTGGGGGCAAGTGTCTGGCTGTAATTAGTTCTGGGGGCAAGTGTCTGGCTATAATTAATTCTGGGGGCATGTTTCTGGCTATAATTAGTTCTGGGGGCAAGTGTCTGGCTGTAATTAGTTCTGGGGGCAAGTGTCTGGCTATAATTAATTCTGGGGGCAAGTGTCTGCTATAATTAGTTCTGGGGGCAAGTGCTGCCCTCCGCTAACCTTCGCTCCCACAAAGTGGCCCCAGAGCCAAAACAATTGCCCACCCCTGCTGTAAGTGATAAACAGTCTTGGGCTGGAATTGCATCATTCACAGTAACATCAAACACGCAAACGTTAATATTAAAAAAGCAAAACATTACCTGAAAATAAGCCAATGTCTTTTCGAAAGAGGGAAGGACGTTGTCTGGGGTGGCCTGTAGAAGGGCATCAAGTCACTGTGACAGAGGAGGTGTCACGGGTTTGAATTAATGGAATTTTTAATTAATTTCTCTTGATGAAGACACAAATTGATACACTGAAGCTCCATGTACAACTCATGCCCCGTGCTCCTTAAGCTGAAATGTGTACACTAGCAGGGTTTTTCAAAGAGAGACGGATTGGCTCCGAAATTGAACAGTGAATTTCCCCGTACGGTGCAATTTCCTGATAATTCGGCTAATCAAAAAGCTGTCAGTTTGCCAAATATTGGCGAATTGCCAGCGATATACAGTGACCGTCAATGGCAGTGAAATCCCCCATAGAGAAGCAATGGTTAATCTATTCAGAGACACCGAACAGCAATGTCAGAGAAATGACCTGATTTTCGGTGACTTCATTCGACAGGTTTAATCAGGCGAATCCCATAGGCTTCAATGTTAAAAAAATATTCCCTTTTTTAATAAATATTTATTCACATATTATATTATTCATATTATCATATAAATCAATATTTATTCTTTTCATTTGCAGCAAAAAGTCTCTTTATTTATTTTTTAGGATTTTGTCAACATTTTTCGGGATTTTTTTGGCAAAATTTATTTTTCTGATCTTATAAATATACAGGGTTATTCAGAGAGCGTGAAAAGCAGGAGAATGACTGGAGAATGAAAAATTATAGGTCAAAATAGCCAAACCAGAAAAATTCTCCCTTTCATCTCACTTTCCAAATCTGCTATTTTGACCTAGAATTTTTCATTCTCCAGTCATTCTCCTGCTTTTCACCGCTCTCTGAATAACCCTGATAGTGTTTTTTTTCCTGTAACAGGCCGTTTTATTATTATTCATAGGACCTTATACTGTATGTTATTTTCAGGCATTTTCGTGCAGCATTTTTTTGCAAACACCTTTTAAACGTTGCAGGCTTATTTTTTTTAAACCCGTTCGTCGGTTTGTCGGCTTTTTCCGGCAGCTGGTCAGTGCTCTGTTCGGCAGGTCGGCAGGTTTTTTCGGATTGATTCAATGGTTTTGCGTCAGATCGTCGGATATATTCTATGGGTTTCGGCGTTTTTTCGGATCGATTTGGTGGTTTTACTGTGTTTTTTTCGGATCGATTCATTGGTTTTCCTGTGGTTTTTTTCGGATTGATTTGGCAGTTTTGCAGCAGTTTTTTGGATTCATTCGGCGGCTTTTCCCTGCTCCTCAGTGACCCTGCAGCGAATGCTGAATTCAATGCAGGGTCGGCGAATCGGTCTGGCCGAAGTACAGGGAATGTGAGAGCACAGAAATGTCGGCGACTCCAGCACTCCTGGGTCTAGTTAAAGGAACACGCTACTCATCTGTACCACTTTAGTGTTTTAAAGTGGACATGATGTGAGGAGTGTCCCCCCTTCTCCCCCCCTACATGTAGCCCCAACTTGGAGTAAATGGTGGGTGAAGTGGAGGAGTTTCCTCCATCCCACCCATCGTCATCAGCAGCCAGGATTTTGAATTTCCCGGCTGCCGGTCACCAGATTGGTGACTAGTTTTAAAAACTCCTGGCTAAGGATACATTAGGTAATATGGACATTTAGGCAGCATTGTGATCTAATGACTTTTAAGTCCGCCACAACATCAATGTACTCCATCATAGCAGGTCTCTATACTAAACAACCTAAGGCTGGCCGTCCACTGGGTCTATTGTCAGACGACCAACTTGGTTGTCTGCCTACGGACAACACTGTCAGCCGACCAGGGTCGTCCACTAGAAGTGTTTGTGGACAACCCAGGTCGATTGACGGACAGGCCGCCAAGCGAGAAAAAAAACCGCTGCTGCGGGGAACAAAAAACCTCTCCCTGGTGCTGAAACGGGGTTTCAGCACCAAGGAGAGCACCGGTGAACGCACAGAAAAGAAAAAAATCATTGCTGAACGTTAAAGGGGAACCCTCCCTGTCCCTGGTGCTGCACCGAGCACCAAGGACAGCACCACAGAACGCAGCTGGACTGAAGTAAAGAAAAAAAAAGCCACATTCGGCCAGACAAAAAAAAAAGCCTTGTTCTTTTTAAAAAAAAAAACAAATTTGGAGGAAAAAAAAAAATAATATTTTTTTTTCCAAAAAATAAATAAATAAAAAAGCTTTTTGCTGCGGATGAAAAGAATAAACGGTTGAATGAAAAAATAGATGAAGATATTTTTTAAAAATTGAGTCCTATGGGCGTCTCCCGTCGAACTGAATCACTTCTCTATGGGGTAATTTCCCTGCCGCGGCACGGCGGTTTAACTAACCAATTCATCTTTTTCTCATGTAAATTGTATCAGATCGTCCCGGCGTCTTCCGACAAATCCCATTGAAATCTGATGTAGCTGCAAAAAATCGTCTGAAGTCGTCCGATGGAAGTCGGATGCGGTGGAAGAGGGCTGAATCTCTTGCATGTTGTGGGATCGGTCGGATGACGACGACAGACGATATCAGATGATCGCACCATCGCAAAATACGGACCCAGTGGACGGCCAGCCTAAAGCCTGCCCTTATGAGAATAACCCTGTTACTGGTGCACACTGTCTCCTGATACACAAACACTACACAAACACTTTGATTAATGACATCATTTTATGAAACGAATCCCATGTTTATGTCATTTATAAATCAAGTGGATTTATTTTGTGAAATCATTTATTTTTGGAGTTTCCCGGGACTCTCACGCTTCATTCATTTTTGGATTTTCACACAAAGTGAGTCAGAGAATCCAGGTATTTCCTATTATTTGCTGGTGTTGATGTTGCTGTGTACGGTCCTCTCCGTTTGACTTTTATTGGAGTATTAGACTGTGATGCACGAGTTACTATTGAGTTTTGCGCACAGGGAGCAGAGTGTTTATTATCTGGATCACGACGGAGTTTTGAAGAACAACAGGAAAGAAGAAGACCTTTATCCTGAACTCTTCGTACCTAATCACAATTTCTTTGTGCCTGGGTTTGCATACAAATGCACATGTTTATTGATTTAAATCTTACCTATAGTTTATTTACAAAACAATGAATGTCATTAAACTTTGAGTAAACAGCAGAGATTCTCATTGATTTAAAGGGACGCTCTACTCATCCCGACACACTTTATAGTTTTAAGGTGGTCAGGATGTGAGGAGTGCCCCCTCTCTCCACCCCCCCCCCCCCCAGCTCTTCCGATCTGGTGAAAACGCTGGGTGAAGTGGAGGAGCAGCATCACGAGCAGCCGGGATTTTTGAATTTCCCGACTGCCAGTCACCAGACTATTTTTTAATTTAAGGGGTTATTCAGAGAGCACCGAGATGTCACCGATATGTCGGCGCTCTCCCGTTTCCGGCACTTTGGTGAGTTAGATTTGAGTTAAATTGAGTTCAGCATACACTGCAGGGTCACCGCAGGGTCCCCAAAGTGCGTCATAGACGTTGACATTGCGCGCATAATTTTAGCAACTCCTAAAAGCTGGTGTTAATAGCAAATTCTGTCAACCTGACCGAAACCAAATACACCAGCCCAAAAAAAAATACGCTGCAACGTATAGTTACACATTCTACTCATACCCAAACCAATAAAATGGAGAAGTTGTACGTGTATGTATTATTGCTGCAGCATATATGCGCAGATTGACTTTGACAGACGCAAAAATGTAACGTGAGACAATTGTGGTTCTAAATTCTGATTGGCTGAATCGCGAGAAAAAAACAGTCTGCACACTGATTTCTGTGCGCAACGTTGCTGCGCGCGGATTTGTGCGCGTCCGTTTAACGCGCGTTATTGCTTGATGGATGAAAACATGCACAAGGATTGTAATTCCAGCGTTTATTTGCGCACGTTAACGTTTAACGCTGGGCGCACAAATTCACGCGTTGCGCGAGCGTTTTAACGCGAAGATTGTAACAGGGCCCAATATCTCCAGCTGTTGGCGTAACAGCTCAAGCCTCTTTCCCAAAGCATGCGGCGCGGACATTGCAGCTACATACTGTAAATTAACTGCTTGTATAGTTTGCGTAGTTTGTATATGAGCCACTAATTTGCAGCTAACCCAAGAGAGACGAGCTATTGCATCCTCACTCGTTCTTCATTGGCTCAAGCCGTCATTCAGGAAATACTAACGACTCTTAATCTCTGGTTTTAAGTTACGTTGCTTTTGAAAAAATCACTTAATAATTCAATTTAAAAAAACATCAAAAAATATCAAAGACTTATCTCAGGTCTCCCGGTGAAGAGACTGCTGACATCCGCTGATTCCTCTCATCTGTAGGCAGCTGAACGCACGAGTGAAGTGGATTTGCTCTTTATTCTTGCACCAGGGCCACTTTTACGCACACTATCAGGGTTATTCAAAGAGAGTCGATCTGGCCCCGAAATGTAATCGGACACTGAAATTCAGCGAATGGTGCCATTTCGGGGCCATTCGGCTATTCAGAGAGCAGGCAATTCGTCAAATACTGGCGAATTGCCTGCACATACGGTGCCTGTTTGGTGCCTGTTCGAGGGCAGTGAATCCCCATAGAGAAGCAATACTTCGGCTATTCAGAGACACCGAACAGCAGTGAAAAGTTGCCGAAGTGCCCTGCTGTTCGGTGGTTTAATTCGACAGGTTTATTCAGGCGAATCCCATAGACTTCAATGTTAAAAATATTCCCATTTTAATTCAATATCTAATAAACCATTTATTATAAAATTCTGCAGTAAAAAGTCTCTATATTTTTAGATATTTTAGGCATTTTTTTGGTTTTGTTTTGCAAACTTTTTTCCAGTTTTTTTTTACATTGTGTCTTTTTATTATCATTCGTTGGATCTTATGTGTAAATTCCAGACGTTTTCGTTCAGTGTTTTTTTTGCAAACAGCGTTTCACTTTTCAAACTTTCAAGCGAACGTTTTGTTTTTTTTCATCTCGTTCGTCTGTTTGTCGGCTTTTTCCGGCGGCTGTTCTGCGCTGTGATCGGCGGCTAGTCGGGTTTCTCCGGTGTGTTCGGTGTGGTTAATCCAGCTGTTTCTGCGGGTTTCGGTGAGTATTCGGCGGGTTTGCGGCTGGTTTTCCCTGCACTACGCGGCCCTGCGGTGCTTGCTGAATACACCGCAGGGTCAGTGAAATAGGATCGCCGAATAGCCCCGAAGTGCAGGGAATGAAAAGTCACCGAACGTACGGTGACTTTGATTATCTTTGAATAACCCTGTATATTATTATTATTATTAATCTTTATTTATATAGCGCCAACAGATACCGCTGCGCTGAACAACGGGTACAATATAGACCGTTTTACAATACATTGAGACCGAACAACATTGGACGAACCAACACAGGAGGAAATGAGAGCCCTATTCCCGTGGGAAGTTACAATCTAGAAGAGGAGGAATATGATACGTGCACTTACACCAACTGCTCACCAAAGCCCAGCGATAATACATGGCGCCACTCATTAGAAAGTACAAGAGTAATGATGGTGCGAGGCACTGCAGTAATCATCAGACTTCATGTAATAATGACCACCAGACTTGGAATAAAGCCAAAGAACCCTTTTATAAGTTTAACCCTTTACCGCCTGTCGGGTTATCCCGAGGGCTTCAATGCCGGCAGGGCATACTAGTACTCCCCAGTAGCCGGCTGCTGCGCCGGGCCTGCCCTACTCACTCGTCACACGTTATTGGCTGCAGGGGGCTGGCTTGATTTCATATGATGCTTACATGCATTCTATTATCAAACGGAACTAATGTGTCCCTTTAAGCCGAGTGTTTGTGGAAATGGAATAATAAAAGTCGTGTTATTATTGTGTTACATTGTATACTAACAGGGTTATTCAAAGAGATCCGAATTGTGGCCGAAAGGTAACCAAACGCTGAAATTCAGCGTACGGTTACCTTTCCTGGCCATTCGGCTATCCAGAGAGCAGGCAGGTCGCCAAATGTTGGCGAATTGCCTGCACATACGGTGCCTGTTCGAGGGCAGTGAAATCCCCATAAAGAAGCACTGCTTCGGCTATTCAGAGAACACAAACCAGCAGTGATAGGTTGCCGAATTGCCCTGCTGTTCGGTAGTTTAATTCAGCAGGTTTATTCAGGAGAATCCCATAGGCTTCAATGTTAAAAATATTCCCGTTTTAATCCAATATCTAATAAACCGTTGATTATAATATTATGCAGCTCTGTATTTATAGATTTTTTTTAGGATCTTTTAGGCATTTTTCAGGGGTTTTTTTTCCAAAAAAAAATGTTTCCGTTTGTTTTTTTAAATCGTTTTTTCTTTTTTCTGTAACAGCCCTTTTTATTATCATTCATTGGATCTTATATGTAAATTTCAGACATTTTCGCTCAGTAGTTCCTTTGCAAACAGCGTTTCACTTTTCAAACATTCAAGCGTACTGTTTTTTTTTTCACTCCATTCGTCTGCGGTGTCGGGTTTTTCCGGCGGCTGCTCGGGTTTCTCCAGCGTGTTCGGCGGGGTTAATCCAGATGTTTTTATGGGTTTCGGTGAGTGTTCTGCGGTGAGTGTTCGGCGGGTTTGCGGCGGCCTTTCCCTGCACTAAGATGGCCCTGTGGTGCTTGCTGAATACACTGCAGGGTCGCCGAAATGGGATCGTTGAATCGAAGAGAACAAAAAGTCACCGAACGTTCGATTTTCTTTGAATAACCCTGTAAATCTGATGTGTGGTTTCTGTTCCTGTTCCGCTCTTGCTGTCGGCCAGAAAGCTGCTAATTCCAGGGTTTAGTTTTACAGGCATCGCTCTGCGTAATCATCCTTAATAAATGTTTTCAGACGGTCATCACAGAAGATGAACATGCTTAATAGCTTTGTGACTGCAGCACTCATCATTATTCCGTGATGCTGGCTAAGTCATTAAATATATTCCTGTTTTAATGTTTCCTGTAAAATGAGCTGCTCATCCTCCTGTCTTCATCTGGCTCTAAAAATAGAAAGGTAAATCCTCTGTAAAAAGAAAACATATACATATATACAGGTGTGTGGCTCGTACAGACATAAATTGGAGTGTTTTCTGGAAACCGCCAAGGCCTTCTATGGATTAAAATATCAGATGCCAAAAAAAAAAAATGGTTGGGGCAAAAGTCCTTAAAGACCACCTGGTGGTCCCCACCCACACCAATACTAGGGAGTAACCCTCAAAGATATGAAATGTTATATCTAAAAATATACTGTACAAATAAACGTTATAAATTTACTTAATATATCATATTGGCAAAAATAATAGTTATATTTAAATATACAGTCTATATATGTTAAGGATAAAGTCCAGAGTCCGGATAAAGCTAGGAATACCCGGGTAAACCTGACATTACGCAGCCAGCTTTGGGTAAAGCCCAAAATTTAATCTAGCATCTGGTTTTACCCGGGTAATCTGCAGACTAACTAATCCCCCCATGTGTAAAAGTGGTTTTTTTTTTTCAGATCAGAGTTAAGGTTAGGGTGAGGGCTAAGATTAGGGTCAGTGTTGGGTTTAGTGTTAGCCGTAGGGTTGGTTAGGCTTCAGGTAGGCCATGGATCTGGGTGATCCTAGGTTTTGGGTCAACAGTAAGCCACTCCAAAGTCTCACAATACCATTAGATGTGAGTTTATCCGGGTGAAGCCTGATCGACATCCAGATACACCTAGGACTACCTGGATGAAGCCCAAAGTTTGATTTCATACCCAAAGCCGCCTGGGTAATGTCGGTTTTACATGGGTAATCCTAGGTTTATCTGGACTTTGGACTTTACCTGTAACATATACACCATAGGCGTGCGCACGGGGTGTGCCGGGTGTGCCTAGGCACACCCTAATGCCGGCCCGCGGCACATTCTGGGTCCCGGCTGGCCGCATCCGATGGATAGCCGCCGGGACCCCCCGTCTCCGCGGGCCTGGCGGCAGCCTCGCTTCCCTGGTGGTCCCTGTGGTTTGTGGGGTGCTGCACTGCGATCTGTACATGGCGCACAGCACATCCCTCACTGACACGAGCGGCCGGCGATCTCTGATGACCTGTCACCTGACCGCCGGCGCTCTGACACAGACAGTAAGCGCCGGCGGTCAGGTGACAGGTCATCAGAGATCGCCGGCCGCTCGTGTCAGTGAGGGATGTGCTGTGCGGTCTGTGCGCCATGTACAGAGCGCAGTGCAGCACCCCACGAACCACAGGGACCACCAGGGAAGCGGAGGCTGCCGCCAGGCCCGCGGAAATGAGGGGTCCCGGCGGCTATCCATCAGATGCGGCCAGCCGGGTTACCCCTCTTTGACCTCCCCCCCATCTGTGCCACTGGACCACCAATGATAGATATCCAAACACCCTCCCTGCAAGCAAAAAAAAAACAAAGGTGAGCAGGAGAGGGTGCAATTTTCATATATCAAAAATATTTTTTAATAGTGTATTTTAAATATTTAAACAGAGTTTTATGCCTGTGGATTCTGTGATACACAAATACTGCTGAGTTTTATGGCTGTGGATTCTGTGATACACAAATACTGCTGAGTTTTATGCCTGTGGATTCTGTGATACACAAATACTGCTGAGTTTTATGCCTGTGGATTCTGTGATACACATATACTGCTGAGTTTTATGCCTGTGGATTCTGTGATACACAAATACTGCTGAGTTTTATGCCTGTGGATTCTGTGATACACATATACTGCTGAGTTTTATGCCTGTGGATTCTGTGATACACATATACTGCTGAGTTTTATGCCTGTGGATTCTGTGATACACAAATACTGCTGAGTTTTATGGCTGTGGATTCTGTGATACACAAATACTGCTGAGTTTTATGGCTGTGGATTCTGTGATACACAAATACTGCTGAGTTTTATGCCTGTGGATTCTGTGATACACATATACTGCTGAGTTTTATGGCTGTGGATTCTGTGATACCCAAATACTGCTGAGTTTTATGGCTGTGGATTCTGTGATACACATATACTGCTGAGTTTTATGCCTGTGGATTCTGTGATACACATATACTGCTGAGTTTTATGCCTGTGGATTCTGTGATACACAAATACTGCTGAGTTTTATGGCTGTGGATTCTGTGATACACATATACTGCTGAGTTTTATGCCTGTGGATTCTGTGATACACAAATACTGCTGAGTTTTATAGCTGTGGATTCTGTGACACACATATACTGCTGAGTTTTATGCCTGTGGATTCTGTGATACACATATACTGCTGAGTTTTATGCCTGTGGATTCTGTGATACACATATACTGCTGAGTTTTATGGCTGTGGATTCTGTGATACACTGATACACACTGCATACTGCTGAGTTTTATTGCTGTGGATTCTCTGATACGCTCATTCACATTGCTTGGTTTTATTGCTGTGGATTCTGTGATACGCTCATTCACACAGCACATTGCTTGGTTTTATTGCTGTGGATTCTGTGATACGCTCTTACACGCTGCACATTGCTGAGTTTTATTGCTGTGGAGCTCTGATACGCTCATACACTCTGTATATTACTGAAGGTGTTATTGCTGCGAATCTCTGATACGCTCATACACACTGTACATTACTGTGAGTTTTATTGTTGTGGTTTCTGGGATATGCTCATTCACACTGCACATTAATGTGGGCTTTATTGCTACATACCCCCAGGGTGTAGGGAGGAGGATATATAGTTATGTATGTGAACGTATGGCTGTGTGTATAAATGCATGTATCTGTCTTTAAACAGGCTGCTTTGCGTAAAATTCTGCACCTGTTTCCTTGTCCGGTGTTGCCCCCTTGTCTTGCACCATAAAGGATTGTATTGTGCACAGAAATCACCACAATATCTGTTGCCTGCACTCCACAAAAAGAATTACAGCGAACGTCTTGGCAGCATCGTGAGGTACAGGTAGGAGACTGTATTGGTACAAGTCAGCAAGAGGTTAAATGGGCCACTCTACTCAAATTTCACTCCTTTTTAACATTTAACCACTTTGCTGCTGACGACGTGCTGAGCGCATCCTCTGGTTTCATGTTTGTGTGTAGAGGATGTACTCGGCACGTCGTTGAAGTCTTTGTGAGATCCGTCAGGTCGACATAGTGATTCCCAGAGTGAGACTGAGGGACTTTTTCTCCCAGTCTCCCTCTGCTCCTGGCGGCCAGAAGAGGTGAATGGAGCAGTCGTTCTTTTTGCGGGATGAGAGGTGAGTATCTGATTTTTTTTGGGGGGGGGGGGGTTCAGCTGTTGCTGACTGATTCTGCAGAAGTGGAATCCATTAGCACCAGGTCCTGGTTGTGAGTAAATGTTCAGTAACCGCAACCGGACGGTAATCAGCGCTAGTAGATTGTAATGCTAATGCTGATTAACACTTTCCACTCCCCATGTTAAGTATAGGGAGCTGAAAAGTGCAAGATTCCAAACGGTAACGGGTTTTCTAACAGATTAGCGTTTGGATTTTAATATGGTGCGCCCGCGCTAACTAACAATCTTTTGGATGAAAAAATGTGGTAAAATAAATTTACACGCTGCATGTGATCAAAATCCAAATTTAAATTTTTTGATCTAGCATTTTGAGGTGACATGATGTATACCGGGGTCATTGGTCCTCTAGCTCATTTGGAACTATATCTCCTATGTTGCTCGGCCAATAATTAAGATAGATGAGACTCATTGGAAATGTAGTTTCAAAACGTCTGGGTATTGAAGGTTGCTTAACCCCTGAAGCATACACATAGTAATGGTGTGTGTGTGTCGTTATATATATATCACATACATACATACATACATGTGTGTGTTTTGAGCTTTTGGGTGCACACCCTAATGCAATAGGCTGCGCACGCCTATGATATACACTATATGGACAAAAGCATTGGGTCAAATGACCATTACACCAACAGGGGCTTTATGACCTGGCATTGGCCATTTTGAGATCTAAAAGGAAATGAGAGGATGGGAGCTTGGCCAAAGAGCACTTTTTATACCAGTTTATACCAGAGAATCCCTCACCTGGAGTTCTCAGGATCCCGTACATACCGGATTTCACATTCTTCCAGGATTCAGAACTTGTTGAGCTCTCCACGTTATTTGCTTTCTGCAATACCTCACTTTGAATGGTGCAACTAACAACTAGTTCCAAAACATCTGCAGGGCCAAGGTCGCTGACCTTTGGTCTACTGGTTCTCATGGTGAGTTCTCCATATGAATTGCTCAGCTTTCAAGTTGTTGATATACACTGCTTGGCCAAAAAAAAAGCCACCATCTGCCGTTCCAGTCTTTTATGATCTGGTGTTGCTTCAGTTGCTCAGGTCTAGGTTCAGCAACATCATGTGCCCAAAAAATGAGGTCATGTGACCTGAATGAGCAGGTTTTTCCATCAATGGGTTTTTCCTTCCCTGATGGCACAGCGGGCATATTCCAAGATGGCAATGCCAGGATTCATCGAGCTCAAATTGTGCAAGAGTGGTTCAGGGAGCATGAGACATCATTTTCACACTGTCATGCCCCAGCCACAGATGGGACCATGTCTGTTCATGTAGGCAGCACCCTTCATGCTTTGCTCATGCTCAGCACAGTTATTCAGAACACAACTAGTTAATTCTCACACACACACACACACACATGACCAGACCTGAATAAAGGACCACGCCTCCCTCTAATCAGGGCTCCATTATTCTTGTTCTATCATACTAGACGTGTGTTCATCTACTCCTGAGACCTCCATACAAACCTGTTCCCTCAGCCTGCTCCTCTGCCTCTACCTTCCAAGTTCGTAGTATCCTCTCCTGGACCCTCATTTCCTTCCAAGCTCGGAGTATCCTGTCAAAGACCCACGTTGTGCCTCAGACCATGGCACCACCTGTAGACCCTCATACAATCCAAGCCTCCTGGTAAACTCTCCTGCATTCCTATGTCCTATACCTTACCGCAGGCCTCAAAATTTCCACTCGCCTGCTCGCATTTGGCGAGTGGAAATTACATGAGGGCGAGTGGGAATGCAGAAGCAGGGCTGGATAGGGGTTAGGTGGGGCAACTAGTGGCGAGTAACTCTTAAGGCCTGGCTAGTAGCTTGGAACTTGAAATTTTGAGGCCTGCCTTACCGTGTACTCCAGCCCCACCGTGACTCCCATCACTCTCAGCCAGCTCCTGATACTCTGTTTCCTGCACCTATCTTTGTGTACATGTGCCACTGCAAACTGGGCTCCTACAAGCAAGGCCGGTACCCCTCCGGTACTGTTCCTGACACACACACATGGATTGGCCACAACACTGTCCAGACCCGATTGAGGTTAATCTTTGGGATAATGTGCTGGAGAAGACTTTACGCAGCGCCGTGACTCTCCCATCATCAAAACAAGATCTTGGCCACAAATTAATGCCACTCTGGATGGGAATAAATGCTGTGACATTGCATGAGTTTATCGACACGATGCCGCGGCGAATGCGTGCCGTAACCACAGCAAGAGACGACCCAACCAAATATTACAGCGTGTGACTTTTATTCCAAGGCAGTGTTTATTGTTTCATGCAATCCATAAAACACAACATATTCTACTTAACCCATCACTATGCAAAACTGTGCCAATAATACTGGGATCCAGGAGCTATCATCTATCCATCAATCTATCCATATCCATCATCCATCAATCTATTCATATCCATCAATCTATCCATATCCATCATCCATCAATCTATCCATATCCATCATCCATCAATCTATCCATATCCATCATCCATCAATCTATTCATATCCATCAATCTATCCATTTATATCCATCAATCTATCCATATCCATCATCCATCCATCGATCTATTCATATCCATCAATCTATCCATATCCATCATTCATCTATCTATTCATATCCATCAATCTATCCATATCCATCATTCATCTATCTATTCATATCCATCAATCTATCCATATCCATCATTCATCTATCTATTCATATCCATCAATCTATCCATATCCATCATCCATCAATCTATTCATATCCATCAATCTATCCATATCCATCATCCATCAATCTATCCATATCCATCATCCATCTATTTATATCCATCAATCTATCCATATCCATCATCCATCTATTTATATCCATCAATCTATCCATATCCATCATCCATCCATCGATCTATTCATATCCATCAATCTATCCATATCCATCATCCATCTATCCATATCCATCATCAATCAATCAATCAATCTATCTATTCATATCCATCAATCTATCCATATCCATCATCCATCTATCTATCTTGTAACAGAGCATCATGTAGAGAGCAAGGAAAGGTCCTGTCCGGGGTTTATGTGTCACCCAGATTTCTCTCTTACACCTTCCGGAACCTCTAAGCACCTTGTTTTGCACTTGGCCTCAGTGGCAATTTAGTGCACGTGAAGCAAACAGACATCGCTCTGGAACCTGGGGAGCAGACAGTATCTATCTGCTGGAGCACAAGGTTGGTCATGCTGGTTTGCTGAAGCCTGACAAACACTAGGTTTGCACAGGTTGTTAGTCAGAACTATTGTATGTTTAGTTAGCGCCGGGACACGGCTAGGAATTTTCTTTGCTTTTGAAGTATTTATTTTTGAGCACTGTACAGCACGGTATATAGCCTGTGTGTTGCTGCAATAAATGTACCACCGTTTGAAGAAAAGTCACTGGGCTGGTCTCTGAACCTTTCAAGAGTGCTCACCCCAGAGAGCAATTGCACCCGCTACCTATTTCACAGCTCACAATCTATTCATATCCATCAATCTATCCATAATCCAGCTATCTATTCATATCCAATCTATACATATCCATCATCCATCTATCTATTCATATCCATCTATCTATTCATATCCATCAATCTATCCATCATCCATCATCCATCTATCTATTCATATCCATCAATCTATCCATCATCCATCTATCTATTCATATCCATCAATCTATCCATCATTCATCTATCTATCTATTCATATCCATCAATCTATCCATATCCATCATCCATCTATCTATCCATATCCATCAATCTATCCATCATCCATCTATCTATTCATATCCATCAATCTATCCATCATCCATCTATCTATCTATCTATTCATATCCATCAATCTATCCATATCGATCATCCATCTATTCATATCCATCAATCTATCCATCATCCATCTATCTATCTATTCATATCCAACAATCTATCCATATCCATCATCCATCTATCTATCCATATCCATCAATCTATCCATCATCCATCTATCTATTCATATCCATCAATCTATCCATATCCTCATCTATCCATAGATCTATCCATCCATCTACATCATCTACCCATATCCATCAATCTATCCATATCCATCAATCTACCCATATCCATCAATCTATCCATATCCATCAATCTATCCATATATCTATCCATATCCATCAATCTATCCATATCCATCATCTACCCATATCCATCATCTACCCATATCCATCATCTATCCATATCCATCAATCTATCCATATATCTACCCATATCCATCAATCTATCCATATATCTACCCATATCCATCAATCTACCCATATCCATCAATCTACCCATATCCATCAATCTACCCATATCCATCATCTATCCATATCCATCAATCTACCCATATCCATCAATCTACCCATATCCATCAATCTACCCATATCCATCAATCTACCCATATCCATCAATCTACCCATATCCATCATCTATCCATATCCATCAATCTACCCATATCCATCAATCTACCCATATCCATCATCTATCCATATCCATCAATCTACCCATATCCATCAATCTACCCATATCCATCAATCTACCCATATCCATCAATCTACCCATATCCATCAATCTATCAATATTCATCATCTATCCATATATCTATCCATTTCCATATCCATCAATCTATCCATCTATCTATTCGTGCTTGTATCGCACTACAATAGCGAGTCACCTTCACACTCACATTTTCAAATGTTCAGTTATATATGATACTTATTTTAACTTGTTAAGGATTTCTGGGATAAAAGAGCAGAAAACATGAGAACTTTAATCAAAACTCCACGAGGTGTGAGAATAAAATTAATTGTTTTGTACAGCAAACAATATATTTCAATCTAATACAAATTTTAAAACCCATATGTAAAGTTATGCAAATATTTTTTTTAAAATACAAGTTTTCCCACGTTTTACTTGCATTTATTTGTGTTTTTAGTTCTTAGTTGCAAATCAATAGCAACACAACATGTAAAAAAATATTTTGGTTAAATAGAAAACAAAAATAGACGTACAGTCACCCAACTTTGGTAAATATCGAACGTTTTACATATATAAAAATAAAGGAAAATGTTTAATTTTTTTTTACAATAGTATAGGCAGAGGAAATATATACATGTTCTGTTATTGCAGCAGAGAAGGGTTTGACTTAGGGCTGGTTAGGACCTGGCTCAGGTGAGCTTACGATCCATAGGGCATGTCTCATTGCTAGCTGGTCAGGTTTACAGTAACACAACTTGCAACATCTATAACTATAAAATCGAATGTCCGTCGCCGCGCATCCGGTCTCTGTTCACTGCGCGCACAGCCAACAGAAACCCGATGTGCAGCATCGGACAGACGCTGGATGCGCGCGCAGCCTCTACCCGTCGGCTGTGCGCGCATCCAGGAGAGGATGTAGGCCCAAGCCAAGCCGGGGACTCGCCTAAGCCTGGAGGCCGGCCGAGCAGCCTGCGACAGCCACCGCTGGAGCTCAGGGCCAAAGTAGGAGGATGTTGCCTACACATACTCACCTACATTGGCCCTGAGCTCCAGCGGTGACTGTCCTCCGGCTGTCGCAGGCTGCTCGGCCGGCATCCAGGCTCAGGCGAGCCCCCAGCTTGGCTTGGGCCTACAGGCCAAGCCGAGCCGGGGATTCGCCTAAGCCTGTAGGCCGGCCGAGCAGCCTGCGACAGCCGAAGGACGGTCACCACTGGAGCTCAGGGCCGATGTAGGAGGATGTTGCCTACACATACTCACCTACATCGGCCCTTAGCTCATCCAGCGATGGCAGTCCTGCATCCTGTGCCCGCTCTGTGTTGGTCGCCGGTAAGGCGTCACGAAAGCCTTTGACCCAGGGTCGAAGGCTTCCGTGACGTCATACCGGCGACCAACACAGAGCAGGCACAGGATGCAAGACTGCCATCGCTGGAGGAGCTAAGGGCCGATGTAGGTGAGTACGTGTGGAACCGGTGGAGGACTCAAGGCCGATGAAGGTGAGTATGTGCTCTACACCCCCCCAACACCCA